>JAAGWO010000082.1:0-170752 GCA_013266205.1 Fusarium decemcellulare
AAGGGATCTGAGGGGGGGGAAGGATGCCGGATAGGCACATACAGCGGGTGGAAAAATGAGGGGTGCCTTGGAAGGCGAACACGGGGCAGAACTGATCTTGTCAACGTTCTCCAAATACGTCTTTGTGTTGTGGATCGCTTCAGGACCGAACCCCTTGCTTGGATCGCTATGCCCACCCACAACATGCTCAGGTCCAAGGGCGGCTATCTTGTCCAACGCATTAATCCACTCGCTCCGCTTGGCGGCCGTTCCCGACTCGCCCAAGTACGGGTGAGTGTTTGCGTACACGGCATCGCCCGTCACAGCGAGCTTTATGGACGGGACCCAAAGAGTCGTCGTGTCATCCGTGTCTGTGTGGTCAGTCCTGACCACTTCTAGCTTTTCGCCCTCCAGTTCAAAATGGTCTCGAGAAAGAGGCTGGGCGATCTTGATCGTCTGGGGAATCTGGTTAGGAAACAACTTTCCCCAGAGACCAGCCAAACGCTCTGGCGTAGTCTCGAGTTCCATTCTGGCCACAACTTCGGGGGTCGCAACCAGAACCGCGTCCGGGAACCGTTCTAGGACGAGTCCGCTGCCGAAGAAATGGTCACCGTGGGCATGAGTGACGTAAACGTGTGTGATGTTGTACCCGCTTGCAACAACCCAGTCCAGAAGTTCATGCGCCGCGTCCGAGGTCAACTGTGCGTCGACCAATACAGCGTCTTTGGATCCGTAGATCAAGGTAGATGTGGTGGGAACCCACTTCAGGTGCTCATGACCGACTGGTCCAGTTCGGGTGGCCGAAGCACGCTTGCTGAAAAATACTTTGTACTGCAGGCTCATCTTCGGGTGGTGATGTTTGTTTGAATCGTGATACGGATGACTAGTAAAGGCCCATCAAAAGCACGATCGTTATTATAGCCCTTGCCGCATGTGGATGAACCAGGTGTCTGCATATTTGCCAATGGTTAAGCCGGCATGTTTAGCAATCTAGCCGGCTCAAGCCAGAGTAAACAAGGGATCGACATTGGGAGATGACCAAGCACCCAGGGCCAGGCGGATAACCACTAAACACTGTAAGTGATAGTGTCATGACGCCGGATGTATAGTAATCAATCCCGCGCTCTACCTGGTGTCGGCAGTGTCTACGTTCATTCCGGGCGAGCCGAGGCAGGCTGAATCGGAGACCCACTTCGGACGGTCGGCACTGCGTGACTTGACGACCACACTACACTTCGGCAGAGGACATGATAGCAGGGACAGCAGGGACCCAATTATCGACGATCTGGTTAACCATGTGAAGCCCTTTCCTTACATCCGAGACCCCCGAAGCTAGTTTGCTGGAGCAATAATGCATTAGCTTCTTCTAGATTAGCTTTTTTTTGCTGCAGACAAAGACGTCAGCAGCCGAAGCTAGTTTGCTGGAGCAATAATGCATTAGCGGATGGTACGCCTCTGTACAGGGTCCTGTCTTTAGTGCAGTGTTTCTTTCTATTGTCGCCAGACGTGTGGTGAAGACAGAACCGCCAAGTAAGAACAGCTATCTCTAGTCTCCGATCCCGGTTGAGGACTTGAACCTCATGATCGCGACGACCACTTTCAATATGGTTCAGCGCATGGTTGTTCTGAGCCTCAGGGCGAGTCCCAGTCGAACCAGCAGCAGCGTTGTATTGAAGCTATTGAGTTTCTGACTGTAACTCTATTCCTCGTTTGCATGCAAGATATTCTCCGCCTTAAAGACCACAGCGTCCTTTGGAAGAAAGGGTAAAAGCAGAGCAGTGTCCCAATACAGCCAGACCTCTTTGAAATTCAATCCCTCTGGAGTCTTCTCGTCGTGGCTCTTCCCGATGATGGCAATCATGGTTACAGGGATGCTGACGGTTGGCTTCCTCTCCTTGTTTCCGCGAACCCACATGTTGCGAATGTTCTGGGTGTAGATCTGGCTTGTACCATCGTCGCATTCAATCTCCAGAAACCGAACCCAGTCGTGATGGATTCGTTCGAACACGCCAAACAGTTTCTTCATCCAGGCCCACATCTCGTCCCCTCCGTGATATACCGCGTTGTTCTGGTTGTGAAAGACAACGTCCTCGGAGTAGAATTTGAGGCCAGAGCCTATGTCGTAGCCTCTGGAGTCTACGGCATCGACATATTGCTTGAAGAATCTCTGAGTCGGTGTAGTCGGGCCATCCCTTTCCCACTGGGCGCCAGAGATCTGACTGACAACTCGACGCATGGTGGAAATTTGCAAGTCTTGGACTCGGAGCGTCTTTCAAAAGGATTAAAATACTTCAGAGTCAAGGTATACTAATTGGAGCGTGCAGATCAAAGAAGTCTGTGGAATAAAGTACTTCAATCTTTGGGGACGGACGTTGGCTCTATATAGCTATTCGACTGCGATTTTACATGGTACTAGTGATACCGCGTAGGAATCGTGTTGCGTTTATCTGAGGCACGGTGCTGGTCTGAACGGTTGGATGTCGGTACTTGGACGCGTGGCCTGCCCTTAGCAACGCCGAGCTACCTTGATTTGCTTAAGGAAACTTTAGACCCCGCCTTCTTTAACTAGGTAGGAATCGGTAATGAGACTAATCTTAAAAGGAGTCTCTTGAGGTTTTCGCGACTTAGTGAACCGTCAAAGCATAAACCATCGGCAATACCATCCTTACTCGGGGCTCTGACTAACAAGTAATGGCCGACCCCCTCTCAATTAGTCAGACTCCCGAGTATAGCTCTAGATATTAGCACTACTCTTTTATATTTATTTATCACGGCACCACCCTGCCAATCGCGCATGATCTGCACTCTCTACATAGCATCTGCCTACTGTGGCATCTCTGTACTTCCTCCCCCAAGGCAAAACTACGTTGTTGATCTGAACTCAGTTCACCCCGTGATATTATTCTTCACTCTGTTCAACTTCAAACTCGGACACAGTCATGTCTCAAAAAGCTCTTCTGCTCGAGGAGGTGGGCAAGCCATTGATCGTGGGGGACCGTCCAATCCCGCAGCCCGGCAAGGACCAGTTGCTGGTCAAGGTTCTTGTCGCCGGTCGTAAGTTTTTAAAACAGTTCTACCCCGAAGGGTAAGAGAACCGTAGCTAATTGGGTTTAGTAAATCCTCATGATCAGAGAACCCGCGATGTTGGCCTCTTTGTCACGAGCATGCCATACGTCATTGCCAACGATCTGGTCGGAGAAGTCGTGACTGTGGGAACTGGAGAGCATTCTGCCAAGTTTGTCGTTGGTGAGCGTATTTTCGGTCACACCTTTGCCGAGGGGGGCTTCGACAATGACTTCAACGGAGCGCAGCAATATGCCCTCGTCGATGCGAGGTTTGTAGGCAGGGTGGCCGACAGTGGGCTGAGCAACGATGAGGCATCAACAATCCCCGTCATAGTGTTGGCTGGCTTTATTGCCCTTTTCGCGAGTTCCGGCCATGGCTTGCCCCCTCCCTTCTCACCGGAAGCAAAGTCCTTCGATTATGCCAACGTCACCCTTCTTGTCATTGGAGGCGGCTCCAACACCGGAAGAGCCATAATTGAGCTCGCCAAGTTGGTAGATATAGGCCGAATCATCGCAGTCGCCGGCCATCGCAATGTAGCAACCCTCAAGTCTATCGGGGCTACCCACGTCATCGACCGACGAGCACCCGATGCGCTGGACCAGATCCGTGCCATCACAGGGGATGAGTTAATCTATGCGGTTGACACGGTCAATGCCGGCGTGGAACAAGAGCTCGGTGTCGCGGCGCTATCAAACACAAAGAAGGGCACCTTGATCACTCTTCGTCGACCCGACGGAGCCTTTGATGCCGCTCGGATAGGTTCCAAGTCTGCGGGGTATGAACGGCGCCTTGTGTATGGAATATCTCCGGTGCACCCAGAAGTGACGTTGCGGTTCTGGGAAGAGGTTCCTCGATGGTTCAAGGAGGGGAAACTTCGCCCCAGCAGATTTGGGGTTATCAAGGGCTTAGACGCGGATGCTGTTAACAATGCGTTGGATCACTATCGAGATGGAAAGGGAGCGAAGATGAATATCCACCCTTGGGAATGAGCAGCGATCCATCACATATTAAGTCTCCTATGAGAAGCACTTGTCCCTGTTAGAAGCGACGGTTGAGCAATTCTATTCATGGGGGGTTCAGAGTGCACCCAAACACTGAGTGCTCCGACTACATCCTAGCGCTAGGGACGCCAATGCCACCAACTTGCCGCGTCGGGGCCTTGTCTGCAAATGTGGGGGCACTTCCTTTGATACGCAAGCGAAGTGACAGTCTTAAGCATTCAGCTAGCTGTTTTCGAGAATCAATCAACTGCCCAACTGTAACCATTCTTGCAGTTGCTCTAAAAGAAATTATCGGACATTGGGATAATAAGGCCGGTCAGTTCAAATCCTTCTTGAGGCATCATGGTTGGCCTTCAACTTCAGTTATTCCCACTTGAAAGGCTGCAGACTTGGTTCAGGGATATCGGCATCAAAGTACCAACCCGTAGGCCCATTTGGTGCATGTATGGCTTCCCTAAAAATCCTGTTGGCATCCGGTATCGGTAGTCCAGACCAATGGACCCAGTTCTGTAGCTGTATTGCGCACTCATCCCTAATCTCCTCGAACCTAAATCCCAAGTGAAACTCCAAGGTAGACCTATGGGCTTTCTCAACATCTGAGCCTCGGTTACGAGCTTCTTTCAATTGAACATATGCTTGCCAAAACTGATGGCGATTGCGTATGAGTCGTTGACATAGTGATTCTGGGCAGGTGTGTATGTACTTTATCGCCGGGAGTCTCCAGTGACGGTTTCCCGAGACGTTTATGCGCGCGGCGAGCCCTCTGGTGATACGTTGGGCATCAAGTTCCCGGTCTCGTTCTCGTGACAAGCCAACTATCTTCGGAAACGGCGTGATCTGCACTTGCGGCCTGGCGTGATAAGGACCGAAATATGGTCCGGAATCACTAAATTTATCAACCCAAGATGTCGAAATAACGGCGTCGATGTGTTCCGAAGGTACGAAGGATAGGGGTTCCCGATGAAGAGCATCCTCGGCCTGATCACTGTACTTGACGCTCCAAGCGTTGTGGCGAGCGTCCCCCTCGTTGAACCACGTAGCCAATTCCTCCGCGCGCCACTCTTCGAGGAAAAGGTCCTTCAAATTGGGGAAGAGCGAGATAACGCCAATAAAGTCAGCAGCGTCGTCATGTCGTGGAACACATGCGGAAAGGACCAGGCGTTTGACTCGCTGGAGGCAGGCGGGGTCGAATTGCCCTATATCCCAAGAACATCCAGATAAGATTTCTGCAGACTCCTTGTTTTCCAGGTGGTCAGTGTCCAACTTGGGTACTTGCAGGATATCTCTTCCGAAATGAAACCAAGTTCTTGGGCCATGAGACCGGGTGCGGAAGGTAAGCTCATAACCCCACCTCCTCAACGCTTGCCGCGACTCGACGCAGACGTGCAGAAAGACAGGAATAGGTGCTTGACTATGAAACCAACTCTCGCGTGCCAATTCGTGTGCTAGTTCAGGGCGGGAGGCAAGCCAATGTATTGGTATCTCTGGGGCATCGGCCGTAGGCCTCCATGGCTGATATTTAGGTCGCTTGGAAGTGAAACCATAATCCTCGAGCGCAGTTTGTCTATTGATGGTGGACCAGGGCAGTTTGTTGCGCCAGTGATGAGCAAAGTAGACAAGGTCCGGATGAAGCCTCAACTTGCACTTGAAAGGACCATCCTTCAATTCGTCTTCAAATTGTGCGTACGCGAGGCCCTTCTTACTCATCCAATCATAATCCCGAGTTTCCCATTTGTCAATCCATTCGTCGGAGATGGGGAAGCATTCCTTGATATACACGAGTCTTGGAGGGGTGGATATGGCATAGATCTGTCGCCTGATGTCGTACGGTAGATCTGGAAAGCGATGGAATTGAGATGTGGCCATCATTGCGGTTGATAGACAGGTGATGTGTTGATGAAGTTTGAGGGGAAGTTGGTTGCCTAGGTTGGAAGGATTTCCTGTCCTGTAATTGGCTCAGTACATGGTATATGGTGGGGCTTTATTGAGCCAGGGTAGCTGTTGAATTGCAGTGCCTGACGGCGTTATTCAACAGCACCCATCCCCTCGGGATGTAAATCGACGGGCAAATCTTTGCGTCTTTTTCACAAACTAAGGTAATATACAAAATCCATCAACATAGCTCAAATGTCAATAGCTATCAAGGCTGTCCATATTTGCGCGGAGGCATTCAGGGACGCCTGTCTGAATAGTAGTCCAGATCTCTGACAAGGAAGCATCATCCACCACTTCACGGAGCAAGCCAACTCGCTTTCCAGGCCTCATAAATGTCGACAAAAAGCTTAGTCGAATGTGATATCGAAAGGCACCCGGACGGTTCCATCGGTCGGAATAGGCTCACTGTACGTCAGGTCGGAGCATTTGGCGTTGCAGCCAACAATGTGGTTAACGGGAATGGCAATGCTGAACTCGGCCTGGCCACGGACATAGCGTCCGTTGGCGTTGAGGGTTTGCTGCTGCACCTCTGCGCCTGTCTGTTAGCTTGTATTTGTCTGGCGATGTTTTATACTTACCAACGTCCGTCTTTCCAACACAGACCCGATCCATATGACCCCAAATTCGCTTCGTGCGGTCGGCAAACCAGACTTGGTGGCAGTCCTGGTCCTCCCATTGGCACGTGCTGGACATCCAGGTTAGTAAAGAATTTCAAGATGCGCAGAAGAGGTGCCTACTTCGTAGTCGAATCAGTGGTGCACATCATGGTCGTGGTGCCGTCCACGTCTGTGTGCTGATAGTTGATGCTCGATCCCAAAGACACCTTGGCTTCGGTGTTTGGAATAGCAAATTCCAAAGAGGCATCCAAGATCTTGTAGTCGACGCCGTTGCTGGAGGAGTGGGTATAGGAAGTGCAGCTCTGTCTGATCTGGGCAACGTTGGAATTGCAGGACGAGGTCGACTTGCAGTCAATAGCAGCCCCCGAGTTCTGCCAACTGGTATACTCAACGGCAGATTCAACAAACCAGTACTCAGTCCAGCAATGATCATCATTGTGGCCGGTAGTGCAGGCGTCGTCCTTGCCGTTCTTGGGGAGCTTGACACCTTGATCGACAGAATATCCAGTTTGTTTCGGAATCATGAAGCTGGGGTCTTCCTTGGAGCAATCAGGGATCTCGTCGCGATAAATCTTTGCATCGATGCGCTTGACAAGGGACTCCAGATTCTCGCCTCGAGCTTCGAGGTCGCCAAGAATGCTGTCAAGAGCGCGTTCATCAATGGGATCACGCTTTGCGGGCATCGCTGCCGCCAAAGACATGAAGGCAAGGGGAAGGCCTAGATTAAAATGCATGATGAATATGGGAAGGAGAATGGCGGTTTGTCGGTTGCTGTTGAGAATCGAAGAGTACTGATGCAATGACGAGAAGTTTCGAACCGTTGAGAGGGGTGAACCTTACCTTAAATACCTTTGTCCTTCATAGAGAAGATGTAGCTATCCCTAGCAGACAGGCTAATTTCTTCTTGCAAAATTTCAAAGTTCGATTGTCAATTCCTTCGGTCCTGCAAGTTGAGTGCGTTGAAATTGCCAGGATCCGCACAGCCTCGCCCGCAACCGCGTTGAGAGAACTCAAGTCAATTAGTCTGGTAACTGAAATCAAGTAGCAAGGTGGGACGGAAATGGCGGGTTTTCGAAAAGCAACTGCCTATCTGGTTTAGAATGGCGCAACAGCGTTGATCCTACAACCCACAAAATCTGCCTTGTGGCAGGGTATATCGGCACAAACTGGCCGACATGAGACGAATGTGGTATTTCGTCAAGTTCTCGAACGATAGCGAGGATCCGTGGCTTCGAGGTTTCGGAATGTCCGGGGAAAATGAATGACAGGTAAGATTTGACGCGCGGGTATGCAGGGATGTGATGTGAGCGCATCCTTCCAGTCGCAGATAGAAACCTCAGCCAAACTAGGTATTCCTCGCCAAACCAGGGTTCTAATTAAATTAAGGTTTGTTAGTAGATGAAAGTGAGACCTCTTAAATGGTTGCCTAATTCACATGGCCTGGATGACAGCTCGGTGATTCTCTGAATAGTTTCTCCAAGCGGACTAGCGGAGGACAGAAGGATTGGAATCCGAAACAAGTAACCGCTTGAGTCTCCTATGCCTGGCGGGCCTTGTCTGCCGAAGTCACCCTATTGGTTCATGTTAAATCAGTGTTGTGTGTATATTGTTAGTCGGCAAATATTTGCGTTAATTCATTGCTGACACTGCCCATTCTGCTCCAATGCCGGCCCATGTTCTGGAAGGTAACGAGCTATCAGGAGCGCCAAGGGTGGTTGTAGGCCAAGTGGAACTGGGTGCAGATGTTGCAATTTCGAGGCCTGACAAACAGCTCATGGAGGATCATGTAGCCAGTTGCACTCACTACAAACGGGCGGTGTGACAGCAGTATGATGAGCGCTTTTTTTTTTCGTTCAACTTTTACAGTCAAGGGGCGTCCGAGTCGAATGTAGAGCTGTCATATGGTAACTACCGACACTGATTATTTATGGTCCTCTATTGATGAAGTAACTCCTATGCTATGAGATGTCAGCTTCCAAGTGTCATGTAGGAAGTCGGCGGTGATTTTACGCTTCAGTACTACCAATAGCGAGTAATCTTAAGGCCTCAATAAGATTCTAGATTTGAAAGGCTTCTGAAGCCAATGCGCGCAGGATTTAAACGGTGAGGTATCAGAAACAACTTGGGGATATTGACCTCGCGTTCGAGAAGGATTGGGCGAGGGTACTGGACTGAACTTGCGTCGAGTCTACACAACGGTCTAATTGTTCTCGGCAGGGGGGAACAGAAGAGCTTTCATGTATTTGTTCTTTAAGGCGTTCGTCAAGGCATATTCATGCCCAGCGAATGACACTGAAACCGTGAGGGAGAGGCTGGCACCTTGCATCAACACTCAACAAATAAGGCAAGATGTAGCTAAGTCATCAATGAAGACGATAACTTACTATTCATCTCGGCCTACACCTGCCGAGCTTGCCCCTCTCCACGTCGACAACGACTCCGTTGGTCGAGGTAATGAGGTGTTGCTGTTTGAGAGTGACCCTGATAAGACATTTACGAAGGCTCCACACAAGCCCAAGTCACTTGCCAATGTTCCATCCCGGGTGTCGTCAACCATCCTGGCCTTTTTTTCCAGACCAACCGGCCCAGCTTTGTACCCCGGAGGGCTATTATGATCCAGTTTAAATCGGAGCCCCTCGCGCAACGAATTGCATGCACACTACTTGCGGGGGTTATTTCCGCTGTTGTTGGCCTTGTTAAGATACTTGTCTCCCAGCACAGGGTTTAGGGTCTCGTTTGAAGTGAAAGGTACCGGAGGGCTACCACAGGGATGGATTTACATCTATAAATATAAGTGAACAGGGATGAGGTTATAAAGCCTGCAAGCCACTCATAAAGTCTCATCCATCCGCAGCCTGCAAGCTATCTCGTGATGTTATCTACTGTTCCACCCTTTAAGCCTTTACGACCTGACCAATGCGCGCTCCAGTTATCTGTTTATCAATCTTCACCCCAAATTGCCGAAACGGAAAGGGGCCGTGATGACAATCGCATTATGGGACTTGCCCGCCAAGCCGGCACTGGACTCTTGGCAAAGTCCGGCGACGAGCGCTAAAGCGTGGTTACATTGCCGCCCGCTTAAACTCTCCGAGCTATAAGGCCAAGGCAACAAGCATCCGGCCCCGTAGACGAAAGCTGCGGATTGGGCCCAGGTGGCAGATAAAAACGGGTGGCAGTATGGGCGTGTGGCGAGTCTCGATGCCATGTTCACGGCGAAGTTGGGTGCCGAGGACAAAGTTCAAGATGGCTGGACCAAGGTTTCGGGCATAACAGCCATGGCTGGCCGCGCTGAACGAATCGTCCCCGCAGCCATGGAGACACAACATGTCATAGAAATAATGGACAGAGACTATCCGTGGGCCGAAGCCGTGCGCTCGCACGTCGACGCCGAAGACGAGAACCCGTCGATCGCACGGAAGCTCGAGGCCTGGTACCCTGGTTTCTGCGAGCGTCCAACTTTTCACGGATCGTTTCTTTCCCTCTTTAACAAACCAAACGTAACACTTGTCGACACAAATGGCCAGGGTGTTGAGGCTTATACATCGAATGGGGTTGTGGCCAATGGCCGTGAATACGAGCTAGATGTCATTGTCCTCGCGACGGGCTACACGGTTGGAGTTGTCGACTCTTGCCCTTCTTCGGCACTCAATGCGCCTCTCACGGGACGTGAAACCGGTCTTTGAAGGACAAGTGGGATGGGCAAGATTACGGAACCTTGTATGGCGCCATGGCGAATGGGTTCCCAAACCTCTTCTTTGTCTCAGGAAACGAAGGCTCGGTGCCACAGAACGCGCACAGCTTCTACCACCTCATGTCACGACTCGTTTCACATGTGATAAAGAAAGGTTGCGAGAAAGCTGAAAATCGAGACAGAGCAACGGTTGAAGTAGAAAAGAAGGCCGAGGATAATTGGTCGGGTGAAATTGCGAAGCGAGCGCGATGGTTTGCAGCCTTTCCCACCTGTACACATGGCTATATGATGGGTGAGGGCCTTGTCCAGCAGCAAGACAGCCTGACTTGCACGGCGGTGAAAGCCATCACGTGAAGCCATCACCACACCAGCCTAGGGACATGCCGTGTATGCCTGACGACCCTGGGTAAGCACCTTATCCACACCGCTGGTAAAGAAAAGTTAGCAATCGGTGAGCTTAGAGACACTGACTATTTTCGGCCAGTACCAACGAGACGATGGGACTTCAAGAGACTGAGAGTACCCCTCAGAATCAGCTACGAGTAGCGACTAGTAGACAAGATATACATTCGCTATAGAGCCCCATGTTTACTGACAAGCCTTATGTTCCGTATCACCAACTTCCTGGCGTGATAGGTATTCTTGGTCCAATAACTGTTAGCCTTTTCTATCGCTTCAGGAGAAGGTTTGGCTCTGAGTTTTCAGATAGAGTCAATGTCCAGCTCTACCGACTCTCTCCTTCTGATCAAGATCCGCGTTGTTCGGTTTGCATCTATCGATGTACCCCGAACGACGGGCGTGGTATCGGTTCCCATCGCCAGTTTCCAGTCATATTTAATTAGCAAGTGGCACAGAGCTATTTTGAGCTCGTTGGCTGCGAAGAAGCGGCCAGGGCATGCATGCTTGCCATGCCCAAAGGCGATGTGGTCCTCATTCGTGGACACCAATTGGGCCATATTGTCTTTGCCTGGCTGCGAACGCAACTTCAGAAACCGGTACCCATCCCACTGATCTGGGTTATCGTGGACGTTGGGATCTCTCATGTTGTATGAATCGACATTGACTCGCATGCCCTTTTTCACAACGAGACCGGTCGACAACTTGACGTCTGCTTCGGCTAGCCGGCGCATAGTGGCTATCGGGTGTTAGAAACACAATCAATTCTCCAGAGTGGGAGGGATACTCACCAAGGCCGATAGGTTTCATCCTTTGGGATTCCTTTATGACGCTGTCAAGAAGTTTCATGTTATACAACGATGTCTTCTTCCAACCCTCGGCTTTGAGGACCCGGCAGATCTCATCGCGAAGAGGCTGAAAGAACTCGGGGTGCTGCGCAAGATCCAGGACAACCTGCACCAGCAGATCTGTTGACGTGTGGATGGCAGCGGCGGACAGAGTAAGCTGAAAGATGGCAGGGTCAACAGTGACATTCAAGGCTGCCGCCTCCCTGTCTGCCCACTCGAGGGCATCCTCAAACTCAGGAGCCGGCTGGCCGGCCTGTTTCGCGGCTCGCTGGAGCTGTCTTCGCTTCTCGATCACGGTCGAGATCTTGTCTCTGGCTCCGGCGAACTCGGTGCGGAGCTGCTTGCATGCTGGTATGAACCAACGAATAATCCTGCGGAGCGGTCGAGGATATACGCGAAGCTGGCTCGCGGCGCCAAAGGCAGTCATAGTATACCGCTTGGTGAGCTGCAGCCATTCTTCATCTCGACAGAGTTCTTCTCCGAGGAATACGCGTGAGGAGAGGCGGGCGACGATATCTAGGAGCATAGGTTGGGCTTGGATGTCTTTCCAGTCTAACAGTCACAGATTAGTAAATCATCGAAGAGTGTGCAGGCCTCTCTATGCAGAGACACTAACCTTCAACATCGGCCAAGTTGATGGACACAGCGGCAGCAGCTTCTTCAGACAATGAAGATGTCACCCGTCCTATACATGTTTTATCAGTCATTAATAGTGCCCAACGTACGGCGGGACCACTCACCGAGAAGTTTCGTTAACTGCTTCCGTACAACAACGATGACAAGTTTGAAGTTATCGCCAACTAGCGAAAGAGGCTCAAAGCCCGGAATTCCTCCATGAAAGTCTTGGTAGAGTGCTTTGGAGAAGCTTAATTTGGGCTCGTTCCGAATTTCGTTCGCAAGTCCCGGAGGCAACATTACCACCCCACCCAAGTCAGTGGTGATCCAGTAGGGCTGGTTGGGCCATAGACTCCTAGCTCGGTCCATGAGCGTTCGGGCGTGACTCAAAAACTCGCGCTGATAGGGTTAACAAATTGTGAGCATCATGGCCTCTTGTGGTCTGCAGATGGTTCGTGTGGGCGACAGAGAAGGTGAAGGGGAAGCACAAACCTTGGTTTCTACCTGGAAAGACAGCAGCGGTACTGGGTTGATGCTGGGGAGGCTTCTTGGTCTAGAGCCTGGAAAAACAAAATAGTGTGTTAGACTGATAGCAAGGAATGCTGCCATAGCGTACGACACGAGTTTGTCGATAGTATATAGCTTCGACTCACGCCACTGGCTTAGCAGCTCAGTCGCCAAGGTCATCGCCATGATGCCTATTTAGTGAGAGAACTCAGCAGTGCAGAACGGGTTTCCTTGAGGAGGTAGAGTGGAAATGTGGTACGTCGTAGAGCATTGACAAACGCATGGCAGCCGGCAGCGCAGCCCGACTTATATGTTCGAATGCTGGCTCTGGTGAGCAGCATAACTCTTTCCCTCTACAGCCATTGTGAAACAATCGACAATGCCCTCCGCGGACATTGGTGCAAGAGTCCGCGGAGGATACGAGATGTACCAGAGGCATCAATATTAGCCTGCACTGATGTGACATGCACTCGGCAGTTGATGTTTGATTTCGCGACCCTGATCGTACACTTTCCTGGCGTTCTTTGCAAATCATGCCCATATTCGCCTATTGTCCCCGCTATTGGCGGGGATTGCTTCTTACGAACGGCCCGAGATGTGTGGCATTGACCGACTGTAACTTGCTTGAAAACGGATTTCGTAGGCTCCGATTTCCGACGCAATAGAGAGTGGCCTTGTTAGGGGTGTCTCAAATTGGTGGATCATCATGTCCTGCTCAAGTCCGAACTCCGTTCGAATACCTTGCAATAACCTATGTTAAATTCTATGAAACCAATTCGCTGAGAAAATAAGCCGGTGACAAATAAACATTGTTCAGCCGCTCTGAACGGCGCATATGTTTTTACTGTACCAGTTTGTATGAATTGATCTTGATTCACGTTAGCTATCATCTGCACGCAAATATCGAGTTTAATCATACCTCCTGTTACCCCTTAGCCCTTTGGGTGGCAAAACTTGCTCCTATATGCCGGGCTGCCCACGCATCGCGCGGACTCGGCACAGGTCTGCCGGGCAACGCGAACGAAAATCCGGTCGGCCCAGTCATATGTCGCAGTCTCCATACTTAGCCGCCTAGGTCCAGGAGTGGCGCGAAACACCACCAGGAGGGCGATATCAATACTAAGGGCCCCTCACTGGTTGAAACCCATGACGCGTCCGTAGTCTTCAGTCGTGTACAGTACTTATTGCGTAGCCCTTCATGGCCCTGGAATGGCCGCGTTGTTGAATAGCGCATCAATCGCACCATGCTCTTTCGTTGTCCAGAGTTATAATTCCCACATACTCTCCGCGTCAGTGACGCCGAGGTATCGGCTAGTGACTGTTAGCCCAAGGCTTTACATGACGTCGTTCTGCCTATTTAAAAGATCAGCGGCAATAACTTGAAAACCAGTGCAAGCAAACCGTGCTGCTGTGTATAAGGTGCGGGAGTCTATAATGTTAAAAGATGGAGATTCTTGTGTGACGGTTAGTTTAACCAACTATACATTACCGTGCAAGGTTCGTTATTAGCAGGAGTGCAGGGTATTCTCTAAGCGTAGGCAAAGAGTCATGTCTCTTGATAGATAGATAATACGAGTGAGGCTTATTATTATAAAGAAGTTTTATTAATAATTGTGAGTTTTAATCTAGAAAAGTGCGAATAAGCGTTATCTTATATGCTTAAAGTCCTCATGATGAGGCTAAAAGTAAATAGGCATGATGTCGTTCCTTTTAAGCGTAAGCCCTGATGTAATTAGTGCGTTTAGGGTTGGAATTTTATGAGGTATAATATAACTGCAATTAAGTTTAAATTATTTTAATAAACACAATTAAAGACATTTCACCTAATGCCTTGCCTTATAGTAGTAAAAAAAACAGCATATACTTCACAGCTGCGTTGCGATATATTATTTATACTATTATAAAGCTTGTTATTTTAAATAAACAAGTTTCTCTAACTTTATACAAAGATAACAAAATTCTATTCTTAATTATACCCTAATTCCTAACTATCTTCTCTTTGTTATTATTATATATAATGATATATACCTTACTTTTATTTTATTTTAAGTCGTTTTTATTTTCTAAACTCACATATTAACCCTAACCTCTATTTACCCATATAATTACCTTTAAACAAGAGAGATTTCCTTCTTAATGTCTTCATCCCACGGCCAGTATTCAATCTCAGCTATCCCAACTCGATAATATTCATTGGGTCGGACACCAGTCTCGATCAACCCCAAGCATATGCACTTCCCAAATCGCTGCTCGCTCTCAGAGATGTGTCTGAAAGCCAAGCATTCTTCAGAGGAAGAAATATATCGAGCCATGTAAAGGCATACAATATGAACAGCGTCTTCGTCCGGAGGAAAGTCTTCATCCCACCTTATAATACCGATCTCGGTTTGTGAAGTGTAATCATAAAGCCTATTATCCTCAGACTCCCAGCTGTATTGCCGTACGTAACCCCGCAGTCGAATTGTTCCGCTTCGTAGCTGGCCAAAGAGATTGTCTGTGACAGGCTGGCAATGAACGCTCAGTACCTCGATGTCGCTTCTGGCCCTTACGGGAAGACTTGCGACTTCACTAGAATCCGCAGGGCACTTTCCATCATGACCATGAAGAATCCCATGATCGAAATTAGCTCCAAACCAAGTCTGCACATAAGCCTGTTTCATTGAAGCCCATGACCAGGACGGGGCCACAAAACCAGTCCCCGAAAATGGATATCGTTTAGTTTCATCCTTCATACTTGGTAACGTTCTCCACAACAATCCGCGGACAAGATCCTTTCTCCAAAGGCCAGAAACGTATTTGTCGTTGACGATACGACTCATCTGCTCTGCGAGGCCGGAGATTGCAACCAATTTATCCCTTCTTTTTTTAATGTTTCTGTGGCAATACAGTCTCATTAAGTAATACCATCCATTGTACGCCTGGCGACTTTCATTTGTCATTGACCGGAGGCCCATCGACACAGGTCTCAATTCATACTCAAGCACCATAATCTTGAAATCTGGATAGACTCCGTCCTCTCTAACTGGAGGCTTGTATGGCGTGCCTTCGGATAGTTTCGATGTGCAACAGAACCAAAATACGCTATCTTCGCAATAAGATAATATCCTCCCGGAAAGAGTTTGTTCTTGAAGAGTCCAAGAGCGAAAGTTCACTGGCCCAATCGGACTTGGTTCGAAGGCTTGGCGAGACCAGAAGGAAGCTGTAGCTGTAGCTGTCAAGCTATTATAAGTTGGCAGAAAGACTGGCCGTCGAGAAAGCGCATCTCGCGGCGTAAAGCAACCAGCGAAGGTGTTTGATGCGCCTTGCGCACAGACTGTAACCAAGGCGTTCCTGTATACGTGTAGCATCTGAGATGATTCCCGGTTCCAGTCATGCCTGCTGCCTTGAATAATACATAGAGCGTCAATCCAGAGGTAACGGCATTTTAGGGCCTTGCAGATAACGACAGCGTCTTGGAAGGTTTGGGGTAGTGACCTTGTGTGAATGCCTTCTTTATGTTGCTGAAGGTTGTCCTCAGTCGTCTTAAGAAACTCCAGTCTCCCCCAACAATAGCTTAACGCAACGTAATGAGCTTTGAAACCACGCGTAATGATTAGTTTTAGATTTGCGGCACAATCTTCAGGCTCAAGGTCAAGGACTCTTGTGGGAAGAGTAGGTAGAAACGACTCTTGCGCAGGACAATACTGATTGCATTCCCGGTGAGTCGCGACACATGTATCAAGCCATTGTTTGGCGAGTCCTAAACTGCGTTCAGACCCTGTGCTTCTATCTGATGGGTCATGATGTTTGCTGGTGTATTTTTCAAAGGGCTCTGTAGTAATATTAATTGTATAGCCTGCGATCAGCAGTGCTCTATCTTACTTACTGGGAATCTGACAACCTGACAGGTTGATACTTCGTTCGCCACAGCTGATCTGAAGACTTGGGGGGTCATTATTCCGGGCTGTAACCACAACCGGCAGAGACCGCATGCCTGTCAAATCTTGATGATCGCCGTGACTTCCTGTTACTTCAAAGGATATGCAAGGAAATTCATAGGCGATAACAGAGCACAACGGGCAGTGATTACCAGAAGCTGATGCTTCTAATTCTCCGAATTTTGGAGCGAGCTGAAAATCGGAAACCGTCGGGGCATCAGTTAGTTTGAGAGTACTGCAGCGGGAACAGAGACTCATGGCCAAAGTTGTGTATTTGCGATAGTCTTCTTGAAGCAGGGTATTGTTCTAGGTGAAAAACATGAATTGATCGGATATTTGAGGTAAGCTGATTCTCATGTTGGGCATTATTACATTAAGCCACGACATGGTCTTATCAATAATTGAACCATGCATGTACGATCACTCTGTCATCGCATCAGTCCCACCGGCTACTAGACGATCTTTGCCGGCGCCGCTCTAGGCTCAAATAATTGGACGTTGAGTGGAGGAGCAGCGTGGGCTTGCTGCTTATCTTGACTCTTGGCGCTCGATCCTGTCATGATTGACAGGTGCCAAGTGGCATATGCGTTGTAGTCGAGCTTGTTACCTACCTTAGTCTTACGTGTCTCAATACCCCGCTTTGCTCGGCGCCCAATCAAAGATGGAGCTGATGGCTTCCGAGCCTCACAAAGCATAATTGAAGGATGATCGCAGTGGTTCGGGTAAAGTCTCGGCCCATTCTATGCTATCCGCGAGGGTTGAAAATATGCAGTCACTGCACACCCAATCGCCCTGCGCATCAGCTACGTGGTCAGTTTGCCCACCATTAACCCCTTGTGCCCAGACTAGCATGTGTCGAAATCAGCCTTGTTCACCCCAGCGAAAGGGCTGTTGTTTGCTGCAGCCGGTCGAGCCGGCCGCTTTCAAGCCCTCAACAGTGGACAATGCTATTTCGAGGTCCCTGCTTTGTCAACGGACAGATTTTAAGCCCAAAGACGCCCATCACCCACGCTACACGATCCGCAGTGGTTCTAGGGGGTCTCCGTGGCATTCGCTCTGCGTATACACACTCGGCACCTTGTTCTCAGCACCTCTGGCATTCCGGCACGCGGCGATCGCAGGGAATCTTGTCACGTCAGTTGAGCGCGGCGTAAGTAACCAGTGTACCAACCTTCTTCACCCTGCACCTCTTGCACTATGAAGAGTCAGCCATCGCTATGATTAGGGAGCCGATCTACTCACCGAGATGGGGTTCAGCTGCTGCGGGTCTGCCATGATGCAGGCGGACTTTTGGACTAAAGTTGAGATTGAGCGGAGTTTGTAGCAGCGAAGGAGTTCGGACTGACGAGTACATCGAAAGCAAAGAGGAAGAAGGCAAGTTTTCACGTTCCTATTCACGCCCGTGGTTGGATTCTCGGTCCTTTTTCTGATAGTTGCTCTTTTAGGTAGTTTCTTCGCTGTCTTGGCGAGTCCGGGTAGTGGGCTCAACGCTATGACCCACCTTGCGGAGGCCGGGGAGTCCGTGGTCCGTGATAGCGGTTTAGCATACTGACCCGTTCGGGCTGCACTCAGACAACGTCTCATAAGGAATAGGATCTCTAGTTTGTCGATAATCATTTGCAATATCGGCTGTATTATTTTTTTCTGCTACAGCGGAAGAATCTTGAAGGAAGGACATCATACCCGGAGAGGCAGTGCTACGAGGGAAGCCGCCTATAGTACAGATAAAAGCGCATTAACTGAGTTCAGCAAGCGATTTAGCACTACATTGTGATTTTATTAATCATAACAGTTCAATTGCTACTCTTGCTATGACTATCTGTTCAACTATAGGGACATGATGGCGCCCCTTTCAGTTGAGCTCGGCCTACTTGGCCAGTGTATGGAGTATTTGTTTTTTGCCCTATTCCAATACCAAAAGGTAGATCAAGGCAGCACAGTGTCGGCCAGTGTATTGATTGACCTTCTTTATCCTGCACAGTGGCGTCGGATCCAAAGTTCCCAAAACCCAGCTACTCATGGCTACCCATCGCATTATTACATGCAAAAACGACGTTGAGGTTGTTTGAACTAGCAATGTGCCTGCTTCCATTCCCGCAATATTCTCGCATTCTCTCTGCATCCCGTCGTCTTCGCCAGCATCTCTGAATCTGCTACGTTCTGCGCAATCTTTGCCATCGGCTGTGCTCCCTTCTTCAACAACCACCTTACTACACCAGCCCCCTTCTCCTGTACAGCAGCGTAGCATAAAGGTGTCCCCCAGTGATAGGCGCGATTGGCTATAACAGAATCAAACGCGTTTATATCAAGCTTCATTTCATCCACGAGAAACAACAGCATTTCTGCTCGCTCTCTCTTCCTCCTGGCAAGATCTCGATATGATTCAGACTCGGCCTCGCGGCATGTTTCTACATCATCGTCTTCTTGGCCATCAGTGAAAGGATCTGTTCCAAACGATGCTGCTTCTCCCACGGCCCGATGAAGCGTTCTCCGCCCAAGAAGTGCTCCTTTGTCTTGTAAATACCGAAACGTTGTGACAGAACCTTTGACAGCACACGTCTCTAGTAGTGGAGACGGCTGGGGGAAGACCTCATAGTCGTCTACCTCACCATCGGCAACTCGTGCGCCGTGTTCAACTAGCCAGCGAACTAACTGACCATCGTTGCAGACGAGATCGATTAGCTTGTGGGATCGGCTGAGGGGACCGCCGGCCTCGGCTTTGTTGATATCCCAACCATGGGCCAAAAGCAGCTCCAGAAGAACAATCGAGGGGTTGGCGCTAACGGTAAGAGGAGAGAGAGACTTGACAGGTGTTTTCTCCTGTGTTAGGAGATATCTCACTAGGTCAACACTCCCATGGCGGACACACTGCCTCAGCACCGACGGAAGCAATTGTTGAAGAGAGCTGTTGGGGAGAGGGTTGGCCTTGAAGGTTTCTAGCGCGTTGACAAGCTGGAGTAAAGAATTCTCCCTAACTGCCTCATTGATCATGCGACGAGGATGTTGAGATGGCATGGCCTTGTGGGCTCGAAGCTATTGGGATACAGCTTGATAGATGGTTGGAGTAAAGCAGCCTGGCTGCTATTAAGTGGCTGAGGTGTTGATTATGGCCAGTCTCACCTGTCGCTTCTAGAAAATAAATGCGAAAGACCAGATGTCGTTGCAAGTAGCCGGATGAAACAGGAGAGAACCTTAAACTTTCTTTTTCTTTGCGGCTGTGAGACGGTTGCGTATGCGTCTTAACCAATTCGAGCAGGTCAACGTGTCGGCCCGACAAATTTCGACAACTTTATGGTTAAAATAAGATGATTAATGCCGCGGGTACCAAGTTACCTAAATGGTTAAATGATCTGTGCTCGGATTTGCGCATTCGGTAATTTATTGTTGCTATTATCAAGGTCCTTCCAAGGGCCCAAACCACAAGGCGTACAAAAAGACACTAGGTGTTTCTACAACATATATCAAGACGTAATGCTACTGGATACACTTGGCAATCTAATTATGAGGACTCTCTTCTATTTCTAATGGAATTGCTGACCAAAGGCCACAAGTGAATGCACGAAGTTCGACGTATTAGATCTACAATTCAAGGCCACATCATAGGTAATATTAATCTAAGAAAGTTTGGGTGGCTCATATGCCAAATAAGTATAAAATTAGAGATCTCGAGCTTATGCCATTGAGAAACCTATTAAACTATAGTCAATACCCTTGACGTTTCAGGATTGGAGAACTTTCACATGTTCCCTAATACGAGGTTTGGTAACTAGAACCTTTGCCCCCATGTGAACTCAAACCCCCACTATCACCAAATATTGAAACTAGGGCATGGCTCTGGTCAACGTACACGACTTTATGTCTGTCTAGATGCTTCAACCCATAGATGACATAGGTTAAGATCTAGATTCAAAACGGTTCCACCACCACAGCAGGGATTGACACGGCTTGTCCGAATGCATTTCTCTACTCACTGATGAATAGATTTGTCGAGTAGGAGAAGCCGGTAGCACCGGAAAGCATCACTCCTTGTTTAGAACAGAGATGGAGTCAACGTCTGAAGGCGGCAGATATCTCGGTTAGATCGCTGGCCATCGAGTAAGTAATGCGACAACTTCTTGCCTATATAACGTAGTATGTCCCCCGGCGGTTCAGAGGTTCATCAATTCATTCCTTCAACAGTTTTCTTTCATTCAAACTCTCATTAACTAAAAACCACCATGCTCCGTCTTACCACTCTTGTTCTCTCTTTGGCATGTTCTGCCTTGGCCTCTCCTTTCGCGAAGCAACACGACGAGGGCCATCTGGAACGCAGAAAGGTCCCATCATTGCCCGATGCCAGCGCCGCAATTCCTCATGATGTTGGAGTTGCTTTAAACGACAGGGCCACTAAGAAGGCAAACTCTGAGCCTGGCATCATCTGCGACCTGAATTGCAAGGCCTGTGTAGCCGACACTGCCCCCAAAAAAGGTAAAGGGAAATCTACTCCTCGGTCACTGGCGGAGCACAACCCGGCGCTGCAGGAACGGACGTTGGATGATGTTGAGGATCTCTGGGGACCTGGGCAAGCGGGAGCAAACGAGTACATCATGCATGAGATCGAGAGCGTCGCAGGAGCAGGTGATGAGCTGGACTGGAACCTGATCCAGCATGACGCTGTCTCAGGGCATGGGTCTTGGAATAACAAGCCCTTGAGAAAGTATATCCGGGGTCTCATGGGGTAAGTGATGGATGGAGCAACATGTTAATCGTCCAAGTTACTAAGGAAAATAACAGTTGCACTGGCATCGTCATCGTCTCCGATAAAGGCTACTGGTATGCCCATTTTGTAAGTCAACCAGATATTGAAACATATCTCCCGGCCGAATACAGCATATTCTAATTGAAGACCTTAACATTATAGATGGAAACTGGGTTTCTCGATCGAGGCGACAACTGGAAGACAAAAATCATCAAGCCTCTCAAGGAGGGCACTAACAAATTCACACTTCCCCGCTCATTGGCTGGACGGGGTGGCATATTGAACAGCGCAAACAATGTCAAGATTTATGTTTCAACCCCACGCACCAAGACGTCTACGGAGCAAAGCCCAGTCTTGCTCTACAAGGCCAAGGTTGATGAACTCTTGTCTCACATCACTGGCAGAGGTTCACCCTTTCAAGGTGCTCAGGTCATCACACGAGGTTATCTAAAGCCTCAGAACGAGGCCGAGATCGAGGCCTTCCACAACAGAGCCAACGGGAAAATCCTGATCGAGTACGACAACAACCAGCTAGATGTTAACGGAAATCAGCCAAACCCTCCGGAGCGGATGCATCGTATCAGGCTTGAGCACAAGTCCTTTGAACATAGATTCCGTTGATAGGAGGGGCTTTTCTAGGTGTCAAGGGGTTTTTGATTCGTTCGACGAATTTCCCCTGTTAATTATATTTCCTTCCTAGTCTAGAGGGTAGATTAGAATTCGAGATCAAGTCGAGAAAGCGCTGTCAAGCCCATTCATCATTACTCCGAGCATTGCATTCCTTCAACCATAGCAACACTAATACCGATATCGACCTCGCCATGAAAGAATTGATTTAACAGCAGAAATTGTTCTCGGCCTTATGATTGACTCACACACGTGGTAACTCCGCCGTCGGTGATGGCTAAGCCTAGAAAGCTCCAGACGCACCTCTTCAGCCGCCACCGTCAGCCAAACGCCGCGCTTATATCTGCCAGTGACACCGCAACCTCTCCCAAGATCATGGACCTACCCATGAAGTCATGGTGGGCCTCTCCCCCAAATCGTGACTAGCCTCAAGCACACGGGGTCAGCGACAATCCGAATTGGTCATGATAAACGGTGGCAGGACTCCCACTACAACCTTAGAAACACTTAAAACAAGACCTCGCGGCAGCAAATGAACGACAGAGAGCTGGGCGGTGAGGAAGTTTGCCTGCGGGCTGAGAATGCAGAGCTTCACGCTCAGGTTAATTATTGGCTCCCCTACAAAACATGTTGTGGCATACGAGTGGTGAAGACCAAGGAAAAGGAGTGTATTTCTTTACTGCTGAAACCATCGAGCCTGCGAGGAAGTAGCTGAAGGCTTAGAGAATGGACAGAACAAGATAGATGATAGCTTTGTAGTAGAAGGATGATTGAGGCACAAATGGCACGTGTTTTCTCTTGCACAAATTTAGGCAAGTACCAACTTTTTTTCAGAGCTCTTCGGTGCTTACATCAACAGTCCTCTAACTATCAACATATTCCTTAGTACCTTGCTTGCGTACTGAGGGGCGATTTTGCAACCCACTACCGCCTTGCCAGTGCTGGCAGCTGGCAGGAGGGTGGACATCAATTTCTTGTTTTGACTGATATCTTTCCTCCTCTCTCCACCTTCATCACCAGCAGCCCGTTTTACGTCGACCATCAACATGAGCACAAAGCGACGAAGACGCGACGACGGCCCCCCGCCTGGGCCTCAGATGAAATCCTCCTCGCCCGCCTCCCAGCAGAGGGATCAAGCCACTCAAACAGAGACGGACTCGCTGGTCGGAGAGCTTCGCGCTGGCCTTAAGTCATTGGAGGCAGACATCGAGGGAGGTGACCGAGAGATCGAGAGATCATAGAATGAGCTCGAGAGATTGTATCGAAAGCTCGATAGATCGGACGAAGAGCACACGTTGACCAGAGAGCGCCTGATCCAGGAGGAGAAGACTGCGAGAGAACTCGGCTCAGCCGTCGGGCTGCGTGACGAAACCATCATACAACAGAAGTTGGAAATGGATCTCCTTCAAACTTGTCTATCAGAGTCAGAGGCTATTATCGTCTCGAAAGACAGGACCATTCGTGCCTTGGAAAAGAATATCCAGCAAGTCAAACAAGCCTACGAGAGTAAGGTCAAGCAGCTCAAAGAAAGAGCTAGGTATAGAAATGCTGGATGTTTTAATATCCAAGTTGGAACTGACACCTTGAAGGAACGCAAAACTGGCTCTAGGAGAAGATTAAGGTGTATTGCGCTACGTGAGTTGCGACAAGGTGAGTTCGTCGGCAGAGGACCGTCGCATGATCTCGACTAATGTAGATGAATAGCAAGCGCCCCGAGGCTAGGGTGAGGACTTGATTGAGGAGTGCATGGCATACTATTTTCCCGTGGTGTGAGTCGGAAATACATTGGGATGCTTCTTGAATTGTTGTTGGGCTGGCGGATCGGAGGTATGATAATTTGGTCTCAAGTTGAGCTTCCATTGCTGGGTACCGGTCAATTTAATCACGCTTCCTTTCGAAGAGTCTCTGAATGGTCTTTCGATACATTGCAACACTCGAAATGATTGAGTTTTCCAAGGCTGCCGTACACGATACCCCCATTAAGAATGTTGCAGAATATGTCATTTAGGGCTTTGGGATATTCCGCAAGATTATCCAAGCACGGAAATCTTACGGTTTCCATGAAAGCCAAGGGTAGGACCAAAAACTGCCCCAAAACCAGGAGGACTGGGTTCTATGGGACAGGGTGGAGAGTTTCTAGAGGCAAACACATCCTTCTGCTATGGGACACAGGCAACTACGAGGATATCTCACGACGTCAAGCGGCGACAAGGCCAGCAACAGGCCGGCAGATATTCTTTTGGAGTATCTCATTAGCGTGCCTGGATCGGTTGAAGCTGAATGACTAGCAGCACATTGAATATCTTCATCATAAGAGTCACCAATCCAATAGCATTAGCATCATATGCTACTTACATCCATTTCCACCAGCCATCCATAAACAACTCGGTTCACACTTATGCCTGGAGTCAAAATCCTAATAATAGATATCAAGAGGATGAAAATGGAACCACGATAGGCGCAGTTGGCACCAGTGTAGCCAAAGACAGATGCGGCCAGCTTAGCCCATGAAAGTTAAGCAAAACATTCTGCGCGTACTGTATCTGTGTATAAGTCACAGTGATGGTCTTGGGGCTCGTCACAGGCCCCGGAGGAGTCACAGAAAAGGTCGGCAACGGAGGAGCCACCTTACCCTCTACCGGCTTAAAGTTGGGCTGAAGCAAGAGGGGCTTGCCTGGCTTGTAGCTTTCAATAGTAATCTCAGCCTTCACAGTCTCGACCCAGAACGTAGAGTCCATCTCCACAGCATCTGCGTTGGGACCCAAGGCGGCGTTCTGTCCGACCAAGAAGGCAATGTTGGCCGTCCCACCCCCGGGCTCGGTTGACGTAGACAGTGTGGTAACTGCAAAAGTGCTCGTCTCTATGATGTTGAGTTGACTGTTGATGTCGTTGAGGATCTGTGCTGGGTTGTTGAGAATACCCTGTGTGATGGTGCCCTGGGCTATGAAGGGGGTGAGATCTTGCGGCAGACGTGCTGTTTGAATATCGGAGGCCTTCTGGCTGTCCTTGGGCCGGACACATCCCGGGTCTCCGATGACGAAGGGAGTGATGGATCGTGGGCTGATATCTGGCGCTGACTGTACTACAGTCGGAGTGGCACCCTGGGCATTGATGGTGGTTCCATGTGGTATCGAACCTAGGCGGACCAGGGTGTTTCCTAGCTTTGGGTTGGTGTCGGTTTGGGGAACGTTCAGCCAGAAGCCAGTCTCCGTGTGAATGCCTGTTGGATCACCATCACCCCTGCCTGTGGCCGTGTTCGTCACATCGTTGACGGTTTGGAGGTAGGAGACACCATTGAGGAAGATGTCATTTTGCTCGTTGAAGCCACGATTGGGAACTTTGCCGAGAGGAGCAGAGAAGGTGAGCTCCTCCTTTGTGAGATTTAACTCGAGGACGGCAACATTGGGAGGTGTAGGAGGATTCGGGGTCACTCGGTTGGGGAAAGTGGTTGTTGTTGGTAGGACACTATTTGGTCGGAAAATGGTGTTGAAGCCAGGCCCTGTGAATGATCCGGTAAAGCTGGCCAAGATTCCCAGGGGGGGTAGAGGTTCGTTGGGTGGGGGACGATGAACAGGGTTAAATTTCACTTCATCATATTGAAAACCGCTCGGGAGGTGAATCCCAGCATGACGCGGCAAGGTCATTGGGAGCCATGATGCTTGATCTGTGACGCGAAAGACTGATGGGCTGATCTGGTAGACTCTGACCGTTTTGGTGAAGGTAATAACCCATACAAAGCGAGACTCAGCGAATGGTTTTATGTTCACAGGCAAGTCGTGATGAACTGGCACCACATAGGTCTGTAAGCATCTAGACCAACGCCACATATCTGAACTGAAAGCTGTACTTTTGTGGCTAGCTGAGTACGGTAAAATCCTTCATCTGCCATGTTGGCGCCCAGTGACCATGCTTAAATTAGACACTTCATGGTTCTGTAAACATCTAGACCGAAGTCACATGTCTGAGGTGAAACCTTCACATGTTCATCGCAGCTGATCAGCTATCTACCATCTTAGCCCCGTACAATCTAAGCTAGAACCGGACAGCCATACTTCTGTGGCTGGCTGAATAAGTAGAATTCTTCATCTGCCGCCTCAACATCCACCACGCTCAAATTGGATAGCTGAGCTTCTGCGGCTGGCTGAAGCGGGCCACACCGAGACAGCATCAGCCACTTACGTATCGAGAATGAAGAGGAACTGGTTTCTTTACAGGGCTGCGCTTGTAAACGGTTCACGGCCCGTCCCGTCCCGGTGATCTAGACTAACAGGAAGCGGGGACATATTGGTATGTCCCCAATGAACGGCACTGAGCCTTTCCAAATTGCATGTGAGATATCATCTCTTGGCATTCCCAACGGCACACTAGCCGAGAGCTGAAATTCCGGAATGTCACTGTGCCGTGTGCGGCGCGAACTATTCATGATAATTGGCAAGTATTGAGCGGTCTGAGTGATGAGCGCGGTGAGATGACGCGAGCTATCACATGTTCAACTACCTCCCTTAATGAAGGCTCGTAGGTAAGTATAAAGAACTGAGATCAGACCGACTGCCTTAGTTCTTCAATTTTTCCAGCACACCAATACTTGCAAACCCTTCTACTACTCTCTGCCATCATTGCCAAAATGGACCCAACATTTCAAGGAAATCAGTTCTTTCCAGGCACAGCTGCCTACCGGCGTGCCAATGACCTGTACGCCACCTCTACCTACGGCAAAGAGCGCAACATGAATCCCGCAGAAATCCTGCAGCCTTCAAGCATCGAAGACATTCAGGAAATTGTCAAGGTTGCCGCTAAGCATGGTAAACCCATCGCTGTCAGAACTGGTGGGCATCAATACAGTGGCGCATCCTCAACTGGCCCCGATGGTATCCAGTTGGACCTGAAGCCCACCTTTCGACGCCCCAACATTGACCTCAACTTGGTCCGAGACACCGTCAACGACAAGGTGTACCTTAGATCGAGTGTCAGCTGGACACTCTCTGAGATTTTCGACTTTCTTCTGGACAATGGCGTCTTCATGCCGACCGGGCAGTGCTCCACAGTCTGCCTTGGTGGACACGTCCAGACCGGCGGCTATGGAATGCTTGCACGATCCTTTGGCCTTCTTGGGGACTATGTCCGTGAGCTCGATATTGTTGACCACAAGGGCCACGTAGTCAAGGTGACCAAGGACAGTCATCCCGACCTGTTCTATGGTTTTCTCGGCGGCAGCCCAGGCAACCTAGGTGTCCTGACGCACTTCAAGATCGAGGTCCAAGACGACAAGAAGTACCAGGGCTCCAAGGGTCTATGGATAGGCTTCCCCTACCGGCAAGATACCCTCAAGGCCCTCCTTGACATTCTGGTCAAGAAGGGAGAGGACCCAAACTTCCCCCGCGGCTACGACTTCACTGTCAACATTGTTAGCAGGGAGGCCAATCTGCTGGATCTGTTCCCGGGCTCCGAAGATGAGCTCAAGCGGAAGCTGCCAGACGAAATTCACGACGGCAAGGACAACATTGCGGATCTGCTCAAGTTCAAATACGCAATGATTGTTGTCTACGCCCAGTGGGTTAATGTCGGAGGAGAACCATTCTCACCTGACCTCTTCAACCAGATCAAGAATGTCCCACAGGACTTCAATATTCCAAAGGAGACCCCCGACGGCACGCCAATGTCTTTCATCACGTCCATGTGGCTCTTCAAGAGCCCGCGCGAGTTTCCCTACCCCTACGTCAAGCGCACCAACAGCACCAAGTCGCTCGCACTCTCCAAGAGTGGCTGGTCGGATTGGTTCTCTGGCCGCATCAACGAGGTGATCAAGGACAAGAAGAACGGCCTCTGGGTCTCGTCTCAACTACAGGTATACGGTGGCAAGGGATCAATGTTCCAGAGGAATGCGAATAATGGCACGGCATACTGCTTCAGGGACGCGACCTTTGGGGGCACGTGGGATGTCTTCTATCAGAATACGAAAGAGGCAGCCGAGCAGTGGCAGGCAGAGAATGACAAGGGTGCGGTGACGCACTTTAGCAAGGAAGATCGACGTGTTCTCTGGGGATCGTACGGAGACTGGAACATGAAGAATGTCTGGCAGTTTTATTACGATCCAGACACGTACAAGAAGATGCAGAAAATCAGGCAGACATACGATCCCAGGGGAACCTTCACTGCGAACCCATTCTGCGTGGAGGCGCTGAAGTAGAGTACCACTGTCTGGGCAGAGACAAAGTGAGCCACAGGCGAGCGAGCTTTACCTGCGTATAGGGGAACGGCGGAGTTGTCAATAACAAATGCCAGAGCTAGCTACGCGTTAAAACAGTGATTGAGACGTCTATCTTGAGGCATTTACAGCTGCTTTCAGTTAGGCAGAGAAGATCGCAATCATTCGTTTTGTCCTCGTCCTCGTTACCTTCAAAAGTCTTCATGTTGTTGCTTGGCCTCTTAGGTAGTTTCTTCGCTGTCTTGGCGAGTCCGGACGCCGAAGGAGTGGGTCTGACGCCATGACCCATCTTCCGGAGGCCGGTGGTTCGTGGAGTCCGTGGTCCGTGATGGCGGAGTTTAACACACTGACCCATTCGTCCGCGTTACTCTCAGACAATGTCACATAGGAATCAAGATGACTAAAGGTGCTTGCCGCCCCATTTGGAAGGTCTATAGTGGACTACATTGTTGCCTCCTAGCGGACGAACTATTGAGGTGGGAATGAAGGCTTGGAGCGCTACTGCTTCGAGGAAAGCCAGGCATAGTATAGATAACGGTCGGTCGTGACAAGGACAATTAAGCGATCCAAGCCAGCAATTTAGCATCATATTGTGATTTTATTGAGCACTGGAGTTCAATTGTGACTCTTGCTAAGAATCTGTCTGTTCAACTATGCGGACTATCTGGTGCCCCTTTGACGCACACTGCTCACGTGCGAGAAAGCTTATTTCTTCCAGGCTTTAGTGAGAATCTCCTCTGCCGACGTGAGGTGAATATCGGGGAAGAGCCGGTCAAGCCTGCGGGCATCATTGGGCAAGACACAGGTTCCGGCGGCGATCATTTGACAAAGCGCTGCCAGCAAAGGCTTGAACTCCTCCTCGGTGACATCATCCGGCTGCCACAACACTGTCACATCCCCCTTCTCCAACTTCTCGACAGAATCGTGTACCACATCCAACTTGGAGCCTGCGTGGTCTTGTCAGGACATTCATACTCTCATCAAACCAGGAAATACATACCTCGAATTTTCTCAGCACTAGCGATGAGTTCATTGATAGAGATGTCTGAGCCAGACAGGAAGCCAAGCTCAGGCCACTTTTCATCGGTATCAAGAAGCCGAACGATGACCTGGGCGAGATCCTCGCTGTAGGTAACAGTGAATTTCTCATCCCCAGAGCCGGGAACAACGGCTATTCCCCTCTCCATGTCGAGCAACCACTGGAATCGCTTGAGGTTGCTCTTGATGTGAGGCATTCCCCAGTAATCGGAGAAGAATCCAATCGAAATGCGGATGTACTCAAGGCTTGTCTCCTTGAGTGCCCGCGCGTTGTCAATCCAGCCTCCGATACCAGGCCCTGAGCTTGGGTCACTGCCATTTGATGTGAGCGGGTCGCTTTCTTAATTGGTGTCGATGACTTACTTCTCGTCAATGAAGGAAACAAATTCACTTGGAATAAATCGTCGAGTGGTTTGAGACTTGTCGACCGCGGCGATGAGGCCCAGCTGCGACTTGCTACCAGCCTTTGTTTCGAGGTTGATGGTAGAGACGACAACGTCGATTTTGTGATCCTGCAAGATCCTAGTGAGAGAGTCGACGTCTGCGTAGTCTACCTGGAGAAATTTGGGAGTGCCTGGAGCTGCATCGACGGGAACCTATCTGATAGTTAGTCTGCTCCTAGATTACATAGTCGAGCTAGTTTTGTACTTTGCGACTCAGAATGAGGATTTCGTGATGGGGGGCATGGCGCTGCAACTGCTCCACGATGGTCTTGCCAACCCCTCCTGTCCCTCCAGCAATAGCAATAATGGCCATGGCGATTACTCTTAGTCGTGTTAAACTTAGTAGAAGATTAAGAGTAACTTTTGATGTTGTCTTGTATTTTTGTAAAACATTTCTTCGGTATTTATATCCCTGGATGTTGGGGCCCTAGTCTGATCTTGCGGAGTTGATGTAGCAAGCGGAGTCTACGTTGCGGAGTTGCAAAAGCCCAAAAAGCCGACAGCGTGGTCGTCTAAATCCTTTTGGTGTTTGCTTTCTTGGCATTTGTCAGGTGCCGGGGCCCGCGCGTACCGAAAATCTGTAATCATAAAGAGGATAATTTAAGGCGGTAGAGTGTCATGGGAGGTGTAAGGTCCATTCCCATATCGGAGACAAACCTCTCTGACCCTTTCGCTCTGGCGGGATGCCCATCCCATTTGTGAACTAGTGTACAATATTGTAAGACGAGAGCGCCTTTCCCATTCCTTCCATAAATATTAATGACCTTAACACAGACCCACAATGTTCCTGGTTAAATCCGATTTCAGCGACGACCCGCACTCTCCGATGGTATCACGGTAGCTCTGCCGGAGATGTACGCTGGTAACTATCAAGCTCCCATGGTTGCTGTTGCTGTTGCTGCTGTTGAGGCTCTTTAACCCATTCTCCCCCAGCTGCGGCATCTGTCTGCTTAGCCCTCCTCACTCGAAGCACAAACCACAATAAGGCACCGAGTCCAGCCAGAGCTGCAACTCCAATGCCGACTCCAATGCCTGCCTTGGCTCCAGTGCTCAATCCCCCACCACTGGACGAAGAAGAAGACGTTTCAGTCGGGCTAACGGTTTCCGCAGTACCGGCTTCAGACGTGGTGGACGCGAAATCGGAGGAATGCCATCGGATGGGAATGCCGATAGCATTGGCGAGAGCTCCTTTGGTGGTTGACCTTTCCCAGTCTCCTCCCACAGTCGAGACAGAAAATACTACCTCAACTGTATTTGGAATCACAATGGTGCAGAGATCAGTGCTGTACCAAGGCCAACCTGTCTCTGTTTGACAAGTGAATGAACTGCAACACCGTTAGCATGACCTTCGTCCACAGCTATTGCCTTCGCACCTTGGACAGCATGTCGCTCTTGTCTCGCCGCCTGACGTCGAACTACACGCAATCTCGAACCCGCTAGGGCATATACCGGGGGAGTAGTAAAAGGTTGAACCCAGCTCTAAGCTGCTTGGGAAGCAGTTGGAATCGCTCTGCGAGGGTCCCAGCTGCATGTAGGTGCACGCGCTGCGCTCACCATCGCTATCTCGGCATGTAACCTCATTGCCTGTATACCTATACCTGTGGTACTGCGAGCATGTCTTATCAGGTATGAAGGTTGTTGTGAGAGCCGGAACCTGTGATGTCATGATTTCCTTTGAAGGTGAGTATCATCCACGGGCACATATGTGATCACCTAGCGTGGGGATGATGGAGCTAGAAATAATTCGCGCACGCCCGTTTCGCTGCGAAAGAGAGACGATCCCTGAGCGTGTACGCCAATGAGACATGTTCCGTAACAGCGGGTTTCAACTGCTGAGCGCCATACTCTCCAATCCCCCTGACCTGTTGGTTGTGGCATGCATGGTGGAACCCATCGCCCTTGTCACTTCAGCTGCTAAACCCCAACCACACTCAAGCTACTGGCATTGCCAAGCGTTTATCATTTTCATGGCGCTTAGTCAAAGGACGTTTATTGGATAATCTGTCCCAGCAGTTTGGTTCCGTACGCGACGTGAATGCTTGCTTCAGCCTTCTATTGTTTGCCAGTAGAAGAGGCCCGAAATGTGACCGCCAGGTCATTTAAGCGCTCAGTTGAACCTTGAACGGTGACACGTATCAGATGCATTGCAGCGAGGGATTGATCAACAGTGCCTACAACCAACAGCATAAGGTACCTGGTCAAGTTACATTGGGCGAAGTGGGTACTGCGGACGACCAACAACACCACACCCGGCACCTAATTAACTCGCGTACGAGACACACAAAAATCCTCACTACCAGCCAAGATTCAGGAGACGGCCTGTCGAACTCGATGAAGTATGTGAGATCAACCATGTACTTGGATTCAGGCAATTTCCAGATGCTATATGTTTTAGTCTCTGGTGGATCCGCAAATACATGATCTACGCAATCCACCATCCCAAAGTCAATATCGGGTTTGTCAAATTACCTGTTGGTTGACAACCAAGCCCTAGTACGAGCCTGACGCTACCCAAGGGGTGGGATCGCCCCTCCTAGTACATACCATACCAGAGAGAGGAGATGTTTTGGCGGATCGAATCCGATTGAACATGGCCTAGCCGGACAACACACTGGCTGTTGGCTTGGCAATTTTTTAGAACGGATCAGGTGATGCTGCTGTATCAACTGTGTTCTAGTTAAAGAGGGTGGCTCCGGGTGCAGAAGGTAAACTCTCTCCGACTTGAGCTCTTGATCTGCTTTCTGCGGTCTTTTCTCTTCCTTTCCGTGCCCTTTATCTTTATTTCATCTAATCTAAACCCAGCAACTGAAATCAAGAACATGACGACGTCGGCACCTAGGTAGTTGACTGTCAACATGAACGGCTCTAACGTCTTGTTTTGCTAGCACGAATTTCTACTACGTGCTACTCGGAGACAATTACTTCAGCAATCTGTACGGAACACCCACGCCGGTCGGAACGGATTGGACTCGACGACCCCACGGAGCAGCCATCAGCTCACACGCCCGGCATCGCAGAAGGAGGCGAGACTTGGGGCATCAGGTTTGTTTCGGTAACTAGTCAATGCTCCAGCAAAGACTGGATCCGGATTGCTAACAGACCGTGTCTAGGTTGCACCGATAACAAGCAATGAAACTGCTTCATCAACAACCGCAGCGAGTGCTCCAGCGTCGACTACCGACCAATAGACTGGAAAAGACAGAATTGAAGAACAGCCTGTGGCGAAAGACGGCCTGTCGACAGGCGCGATAGCGGGCATTGCCGTAGGAGCTATCATGGGTTGTCTTCCCTTCGCCCTATGCGGCTTTCTTCTCTATCGACGCAAACGAAAGCAACGCAATGACCGGAATCCCGACTCGCAATCGAATACACAGAACCCAGAAAATAAGGACGTACATCAAATCGACGCACCACTTCCCCCATGGGAGTTGTACCGACCCGATCCGACGAATCCACGATTAGTCCCGAGACTCCCGAGACAACACGCATTCGAGTTAGCTGGATGATAATTAGATGTCGTGATTATACAGTCCCGTTTCGTACAATGAAAGATTTCAGCGCTTCAAAGGGACTTTCCTTTTGTCACGTCATAACTAGTCTTTGGGGCGTTTCTCGAATCGGGTTTGTTGCCTTGTTTATTATCTATTTATCCTGGATTAATTCCTTTCCCTTGTTACTTCTCATATCGAGATGGCCTACTTTAGCGAAATCGACAAATTTCATGAAGGAGATGAACATCTGTAGATAGCACCTGGTCATAAGTGGCTCTTTCTTCTATCCCCAAGGTTGCGATCCAGATTAATCTCCAAACATAGTTGTTGCTATGACCTCTCCTTTTGCCAGGTCGGGTGATCACCACCACACATTGGGACCAGATATCTGCCAGTATTTCCCACTAAAATTCGTACACACATCTACTTGACGGCAACAAATGGCCTGAAGCAGACTTGTTCGGGTTACGTGTGAAGGTTTAATATACACATATATCCCAACTACCTTAGACGAGACGAATCGTCGTCCACTCTGTCTCAAAGTGCGGCAAAGCAGAACATTCAACGTTAAACCAGTCTACTTGCACCTTGCGAAACGATAGACACTTCGCCGCCCACCTAAGCTCAGACTCGGCCTGCTTGACCCACCACTCATCTTCCTTGACATCATCCAAGCTGCGGTCTTGTCTGACGATCGTATTGGCAATTATGGGGCTCAGGCCGCATGTAATCTCAGTTGATTCCGCGAAAGTACCAATTCTGATGAAATCCCGAGCTTGGGATTTGTGTTTTTCCGAAGGATAGGGTTGGCTGTGGGATTGTTCCTGGACGACAAGGCCACGAACACGCCGTCTGTGATTTTCGATCCGTAGATTCTGCTCTCGGAAAGAGCGAAGCGGCTCGGAAAAGAAAGGAACAAAGAAGGTAGGCAGGTCTAGGTCCCATGACCTACTAAAGCGAACATGTACCGTCTTAGAATCCTCGTCCGATCCAAGATCTGTCAACTTCAACCTCTCCAGACTTCTGGTTCCCAGAAAGAAGTCTTTCATTGCGAATTCGGCACGGCCACTTGAACCCGACACTTCCCGAAGCATGTCTAGATCTTGGACCAGCTCAAAGTCCAGACGTATAGGCAAACATCTCAAGTCCAAACTAGCGTGTTCAATGTGTCCAAAAGGGTCATTGTTGGGAGGCGTAATCGTCGTCCCAGTCAGAAGAGCAAGGGGAACTAGACCATGTATTATGGTGCTATCTAGAGGGCGCTCTGAGCAGATGAGTGTTGAAAAATCGAACTGTTCCAGAGAGGATCGTGTGCGACGGGACTTACGTTGAGGCTGTATCTCAAGTTCCTCACATGACCACAAGGGCGTACTTGAGCGTGTGCCTCGTGGTGTCGATGGGCGTTTGGTGACATCATCATCCGAGCTGAGGTCCGCCTCTGTGTTGAAGAAGGTCTTCGCTGCTGATTCTAATATTCTCAAGGAGCGTGGTAAAATTTGCAACATAACAGGTCCTTGAACGGCCGCCCACGACCACGATGGTATATTTGTGGGAGGTACTGAATCCCGTTTCCGTTTTCGTCGGGGAACCGCATCCCAATTTGTGTCTGGGGTCCAAAGAAGGTCGAAGATTCAGAAATCGATCCAAATACCTGCCAGATATTTGGCCCCAGTCCTCTCTTGAAAACAACGAGCTAGCCCTGAGATTGCGTTCAACCGGTCCCTTTCCAGACCTAAATCGAGATTCGAATAGGTCCTAATTAGGCTAGGCCATGACTTTTCAAACAATCGCTGGCGACTCTCCTGAAGGGACTTACGCCCTCCCACCGCATATCGCATTTGGGACTGACTTTCACCAGCCCACCACCCGTTGCACTCCCAATAGAGCTGGTCGTTACCGAGGTATACAATCCTGGGCGATAGGATTCTCTCCTGTAAAACCCAGCCTCGAGTGTTGACCAGAGCGTTTGACACACTCGCCGCCCACTCTTGCAAAAACTCGACATGTGGGTTTATAGGACCCCGGTTTCTCTCCGAGAACAGTCCCACGCCTGATAAGTCCCAGCAAATGCTAAAGGTGATGAGAGCATTTTCGTAGATATTCATCATAGCTGCAACCTCGTGATTAAAATCTTGGTTCGAGTCTTGTAGAATGCAGAGGGAATCAATCCAAAGGTATCGGATAGAGAGTTTACGGCATATAAGAACAACGTCTTGATAGTCCTGCGGTAGTTGTGTGTCTTCTTGGTGACTTTGAAACTTGGCTAGGTTGCTGTGTAGAAGCTTTGGTGTGTTTGCTGACCAACGATGCGAAAGAGCAGAATATCTATAATACTCTGAACGCTGATCTACCGTCTTAATAATACTCCATTGGCTCGATTGGCTGTCTCCGAGGTCGATTAAACGACCTGGCAGTCGTTTAGCACACCCCTCCTCCTTTTGAAAGTCACAAGAGACATGGTCTTTGAGACAGCAATCAAGCCAAGATTGGATGCAATCTGCTGTCGACTCGAGTGTGGGCTGAGAAAGCATACTCAAGTCATCTCCGTCTGTCATAAAACCTTAGGTAAGCTGGTGAACGCAAAGGTGGGAAGAGAATACGACGGAAAGCAAATCCAAAACATCCTCAAAGACGCTCTGTACTGACCTGCCACTTCTCTACTTATGAAAAATCGAAGTAACGCATCCTTCTCCGGTATACCTTCTATCCTGATTACTAGACCGTAATCAGCGTGGCCGTCGTTGCTTGTGTTGAGCCAGAGACGATATATCCCGCTCTGAAACGCGTCGTACCTCTCTTCGTCTGGAGTTGCCAGTGGAGAGGACCGGATGTAGCGCCATAACCCCCAACAAACAGGGCAGTTCTGAGACAGGGATAAATTCAGAGATTCCCAGGACGAGTGCATAGTTTTCCCCATGGATTCCCTAAATTCGTGAGAGCTGGACCACTCACCACGTGGCACAATGTCTCTGTACCGCGGCGAAGGTTCTTCAATGTCATTGAATTCAATTGCTAGAGAGTTTTCGCACACCCCGCAGAGGCTCATTTTGAATAATGGGCCCCAAGAGAAAAGTCTTTGTGTTGAAGTGAGAATTGTGATCGTGGTGTGACCGGCTGAGGACTTGTGAAATCGCGACCTTCGTGGGATGGAGGAGGAGGGTTTCCAATGGCACCCTCAGAGGAAATAAGCCGCACAAGAGGAGTCTCCACTATTTTCCAGGCAGGTGATGGAGTCCCTCACAACCAACCAGCTCTCGATCGACGCTGCATGTCGATTCGGCGGAGGCCTCTTGTCGACCGTTAAAGGCCTTCCTCTAAGTAGCGCCATAATAAAATAGCAAAACTTATTATAATGCTATAGAGGTCTTAAGTTATTATTATATCCATTCTCTCTAAGCACCTACCTAGTCACAACTCTAGACTTACTATCATAAACGGATTGTCTTCTAGGTCACGTGTTTTATGGCAACGACCAAGAAAGCGTCCTTCTGGGAAGAAGACGGAGTCTGAAATCTAGAGGCCCACAGCCAGAGGTTAAACTGAATATTCATCACAGAGTATTTTGTCTACCTCCTCTACCTAGGATTTCTATCATTACTATCGAAGATCTGTGGTACCTGAATGATATTAACTGTACCTCAGTTCTACCACCAGTCTAGAGTAAAAATACCAAAGTGGTCACAAACCAACCTGAGCATTCATCCTTGAGAACCATTCATTTAGCGCGTCGCGAGCTTTCCTGAGGTTGTCTCGATCCCTTTGATGCTTAGCTTTCGCTCTCCCGGCTTCGTCGTCCTCCTTAGTAAGCTCTTGAATGTCAACTAGGTCTAGATCATCGGGAATGAGCTTCTTAATGTTACGCAAGAAGTGACGTTCCTGTACTTGTGTCCAAACATTCATGATAAAAGTTTCTCGAGCAATCTATAAACCGAACCATCAGTTAATTATTCCATCGTCAACAAGCATAGACTTACCTGATAGTGGCACTGGGCATCATGCAGATACATCTCTGCTTGCTCACGCGTAAAGTCATCCAAAGACGACTGTTGCCTTTGCCCCGCCAGCTTCTCGTCGTTGATATCGTTGGCACCAGCAACCCCAGTCTTACCCAGTGACTTTTGCTGTCGTCTCTCGCCCATGGCGATCCTGAACTGCATGTTTTGTCGGTGGTTCCTCTGGTTGACGAGGAAACGCGTGTCGAGGTTTTTGACGTGCTCACGCCTATCCTCTTCTAACCGCCACAACTCCAATTTGGCATCCTTGTGAGCTCTCTTTAGTTGTGGGATTATGTAGCCGGAGAGGAAACGCTCGGCTACGACAGGCGCATTGAGAAAACCATCTAGTTCTTCGCCATTAGCGCCTCGAAGGTTTGCCTCTGTCCTGGCGAATTGAAGTTCGATAGCTTTCTTAAAGTAGTCCTCGCAGCAATTATACACCTTCTCAACATAGTCTGTAGCAATGGACTCCCATTTGTCGGACATTTTCCAAAAGAGTTTGGCGATGGTGTCTGGATTGTAATGCCTTGCTAGCTCGGTACCACGCGTCGCTCCGAGCTTATCAAAGACCTCGGAAATCTTAGTGGCAAGATCGACGGCCTCATCCACCAGCACCTCTTGTGATCCAGATCGCTCTAATGGTGGAGTCGGCAGTATGTCGTGGCTTGACAAGTGGACGTAAGAGTCCAAGGGCGGTAACCAGGTGTGGCCCTTAACGGTTAATTCTTCGCACAACCGCTCATCATACTCTCTAATACGCGATCGAAGGTTGACTGGCCCTTTATCGTCCAACTTGTTTGTGTCATAGTTGTAAGTGCCATAAGCATGGTCCTTGGCAGCAGTCTTTAGTCGTTCCACCGCCAGCTTGAAAACGTGCTGCAACCTCTCTGGGCTCAACTCATCGGACAGGCTGGTATACTTGTCTTGTCGCAACAGGTGGTCAATCTTCTCCTTCATGGCTGGCAGTTCCCTTTTTGCCGCCGCAAAGTAACTTTCCCGCAACTTGACTCTGAGTCGCTCGATGCTGTGGTCGTTGGGGTTCAACTGATTCCAAGGTTCCGTTGCGAAGAATCTGCTTTCCTGACGGTCTCGCTCGTTCGCAGATGTGTCCGAGTTGAGCTCCTCGGTCCCTCTGTTCCGGAGCACATGCCAACTAAATTTCCTGAACGCGGGATCCTGGCCCAATGCAATGTGCACCAAGCCCTGGACCTCTTCTTCTGGTACGAGATCGGGCTTTGTGATAATGGGTAGAGTGCGGCCTCCGTTAGGGTCGTAGTCCTCAGACAATTTGAGGATCTTGGCATTGTTCAGGTCGTTGTTCGCGGGGACAATGGCGAGGATAAGGGATTTCTTCATGGCCATGTATTCTTTAACCATCTTCTCAATCTTGGTGACGACCTCTGACCCATCTTGATGGTACTCGATGAGCCCTGGGAGATCCACTAGCTGCAAAGCCCTCTTAGTAGGCCCAGTGATTTGTATTGACAAGATGTCGTCAGAAATTTCGTCTTTGGATTCTTCGTCTGGGAAGATCATGCCATGGGCATCTTCCATGTACTCCTTTAGCAGCTCTCTGGATTGACCACCAGAGATCGTTCTCCAGAATGACTTCAGCCTCTGTTTATCGCTGCGGCCTCGACTCTTGCCGGGCTCAATAGTCACATTCACAGAGTCAGTCTGACTGTATGCCAATGTCACCTTGGTGACATATCGCGTACACATTTGCCTGCTTCGAGGGAAGGGAATCTCAGTGATAGCTTCCAATACAGAACTCTTGCCGGAGGACTGGGCGCCGCATACGACAACTTGCGGCAGTGGATTGATACGTTCCACTCCCAAGGTTCGGAGGTAGTCGATGGTCTCTATCATGCGTCGCTCACTATCATCGTTGGCGTCGAGAAAAGAAGCAGGTGGGTGAGATGGGATCTGTAGCCCATTGTGGCTCGGGGGTATACCATTGGTGGCCGGGACCCCATTTTGCGACGACAGTACTGACATGTTTGGAATGATGAAGAAGGTCTGTGGGAAAGCTAAGAGATGATGATCGGGATGTAGAAATCAACTATTATATTGCTGATGCCTGGTTGTCATATACGTTTCATATCGATAGGTTGGAAGGAAGATGAAAAGAAATGATTCCAATCTAGATACCAACCGGATAGTTAACATGGCACTAAAAATATCAATATGGGTGGGAGCTGGACTTGTCCCAACGATACCGTCATGACATATACGAGCTGGCTGAGTAGAGCTTCGCCGGCCGCCACTCTCTTGGCAATCAGGCTCGGTCTGGTCTCGGGCCATTTCTGCGCATATTGTTTCAGCTCACCGGGCTGAGTCACAATGTGGCTTGAAGGAGCCGGATTGACTGGTCAGTACCTTCTCATCAACTGCAGATTCCTCGTCGCACAACCTTCCCCCCTATTGTTAATGTAACACTTGGGTGATTCCAAAGCGGCTGAGCTTACATGGTCACACGATGCTAGGCAATACGCCGTAGCTCACTGGACGCCAATGTAAGATGTAAAGAAATCAGGCCGTGCCTTTTACACTTATGCCTGGTTTCGACTCGGTGAGCAGCTGGCCGCGTACCACCATGACGTTGTTCAGGATCGGTCAGCGACTGTTTCTGCATGTTGTTCTCTGAGAAACTAACTGTTGACCAACTCCTCTCCCGTGAGGAATGTGGCTGGGAGTCTCATGTTTATTCATTGTCCGTCATCGGCGAGTAGCTCATTGGGTGCCATTTCTAACTGTGTAGCAATAAGGTTGTGAGCTTCGTATCTTGTGTCTTGCTTCGGTACAACAAGCACTGAACAGCCACTCCTTGGCTCTTGGCTGCCGGCAAACGCAGATATTGGTCTCATGTTGATGACGCTGTCCGGTGTATTGCGTCATTCATTGCGTTCTATTCTTGACATCTAGCTAGGTAGATGCGCAGCAAGAGGTTAATTACGTACCACCCGTTCTTTCGCAATAAGTACGTACTCCCGGCATTGACAGAGAAAATATCCCCCGCATATAGTATCCATATTTCGGAAGACTTGGACCCAATACAATACACTTAATAGGAGAATCTCGCATCAAACTGGTAAACAACCGCCTGTGCTTCCACTTTGACATTGGAGCACATTGAAGTCCTCCTGGTTATTTCCCCCGAGCTCATCACCACCACTTAGATTTATCCCCAATCTGTGATCCCTGATACTACTATGGAAACTGTCGCAGTTGCGTTTACCATTCTCGGCGCTACGTGCGCCGTCATCACCGCGATAGAAGGTACTCGGAACCTCCGTCGGGATTATCGCGCGAAGCGAGACGGCATCGCCGTATTGGAAGCAGAATCCAGCCAGTTGCGGTTCATTGAAGCCGCCAAAACATTGTCCCACACGGTTAACGATGTTTCATCCACTTTGGGGCGTAATCTCCCCTGGGAACTAGATGGTCTGTACTCCATCCCATGCCCCAGTGAAGCAAGCTAACCAAGCCGAAAGCCAAACTTCAAGACGACATTCGGGCTCTTCAGCCTGAAATCAAGGCGCTTCTGAAAAGTATCGAGTCCCAAAAGTCTGCCCAGAAGAGAAGCGATGGTAAACAAGCCGAAGTTCCCATCCTGTCGTTGGAGGATCGAGCCATGGAACTGAAGAAGAGGCTTCAGAAGGCCGTTGACGACTTTAGAAGCCGTCTTAGAAAGAAGAAGCTCAACAAGGTCACAGCAGCCCCGGCGCCATCCGGCACCAAGTTCTGCTATGGTGCGACTCTTTGTCAGAACGGCAAAGCAACTGCAGCATCCCTCGCTATCTCCAACACCAGCAACTTTGAGAAACCGGAATGGGGTTTCATATGCCAGTACTGCAACCTGGAGGTGGGGGATTACAAGACCATTCTCTTATCCAGCACTGGCACGGCCCTCGAAACTTCAGACCTAATGGCATCATGCCACGTAATGGCATGCGATGGGCAAAACCTACGCGCCTACTACAAGTGTTTGGTCTGCTATCTTGACCGCAAAGACAATGCTTTTTCCACTGCCTCCGATCTGGAAGCGCACATGATGGAACACCCAGCCTTGCCTCTCGTTCTGGAACGACCTATTTCTGCTAGTGCACGGGCTGCTCAGAGAGACATTGAGAAGTTTTTAGAGCATGAGCTTCCAGAGCCAGTTTTACCGGATGCAGGTCTCGACAATCCCGAGAGCTCACTAGTGGGTCACGAGGAGGCTGTCGGCTTTGACATTCATTCCATTGACAACACGAACGGGGACGCCGGCAGTGTCAGCCCCCTCGAAAGTCCTGCAGATTATAATACTGAGTCACGCACACAAATCAGCGGCGAATCCGGGCCAGTGTGGGTTACCGAACCCCGTCCGCGTCGTCCAAGACCACCCATTCCACAGACATATACACTAGTCAACAGGGCTCCGGACTACTCTCCGCCGGAGATACCTGAGCTTGATACAGGCTCAAGCAAAAACGACATTCCCAAGATGGGTGATTCATTAGAACGCACTCCTCTCCGCGTCGAGCTGCCCGCCCCAGAGACTTTGCATCCAGGTGGAAGTGATGTTTCACTAGCACTTACTTCACACTCTCAAGACACCGCCGTATCAACTCCTCCTATACTTACGTCTAATCCGGAACCACCGTTTCTAGAAAACACTCCAAAATCTACTTCATTCCTTCCCGATTCTATTGCAGCCCCCCAGGACCCTACCGAGAACCCCAAGGAAACCCGTTCTCTGCTAGATCGCCTCAACAAATTCACGAAGCACTCAGTAGTGCCAAGAGATTGAAATGCCAGTTGATCATTAGGATGCTGGTGGTGGTCTAGTTCTTTTATTCACCTTGGCGCAATAAGCAACCTTTTTTGAGATAGGGAGTGAGTACAATGACGGATACTTAGCTTTGAACGGTCAGCGGCAGTCATTGAGCTTGTCAGGGGTCGTAGATCTAGAAGGTGCAGAATCTTTCCATCTATTTGAGAGCAAGGATAAATGGACACTGGTTTGTTTGCTATTCCCCGCTGTTGACTTGAACCTGGGTCCGTTTAGGTCGCCGAGAGGGTCTATAAAGGGACCTCGGTGACAATGATGCTCAGCTCCTGAAACAAATGTGGGTTCCGTTGCGCCTGAGCATTGTCTCCGAGCCACTGGTGAGCAGCTGGAAACCAATCCCGGAGTGGTCACCCAATCGCATTGTTTACGCATTTAATCCGTAAACCCTAGACCAAGAATAGATGAGCTAATCTCCAAATCGCTTAGCGCCATACTTCTCAGACAAGCCTCCCTCCTCCTGACCTGAAGGTCATGGTTTCCATCCCCAGGAGTCGAGAGCAGCCGTCCAACTCAGTTATCCATTCTTTTTCTCTCCCTCCATAATGAGGAACTCGATAACCCAGCGAGTCGAAAACAAAGTGTGATTCGTCTCGTTGGATCAAACGAACCCAATCGAATCCCTGCTCTACACTTACAGGGTAGGCTTCCCGCCTTTGCAACAACGTTCCGAAAGACACGAACCCGTACGATCCGAAAAGATACGAAATGCGTAAATCTCACAAAAAGTCCCGATTGGGCTGTCAGACTTGCAAGAGGCGGAAGATCAAGGTCAGCTCCCTTCCGCTCTACATACCCCCTTGTCCAACCGGCACTAACGCTGCGAGACGACGCAGTGCGACGAGACAAAGCCCGAATGTGGCAACTGCATTCGGTTCGGTGTCTGCTGCGACTTCTCCCCGATTCCCTCGCAACCGATCCGTGCCGCAACTACAGGCTCCGGTCCCGGTCGTAGGGGCCGGCCTCGGTCCGACTGGGCATCCTGGGCCGAACAAATCCGACTCTCTGCGGATAATGCCTCTTCAAGCGGTTCAGAAAACTCTCTCAGTAACCTAAACGTCGCGGACCTCGAGCTCTTCCATCATTACATCACCACGACAGCCAATACCTTGCATTCGGGAGAACAGAGCGGGCTGTGGTGCGTCGGGGTACCTCGGTTGGGCTTTCAGTACCCTTACATCCTCGCCCTCATCCTGTCCATGTCTTCGTATCATATGGCTAGACAAAGGCCTCTGGATGCAGTTAGATATCTCCAACTCGCAGAACAACATTCGACAACAGCATTGCAGACGGCCACTTTACTACTGAGCCAGCTCAACCCTGCAAATAGCCCTGCTCTCTACATAACGTCCGTCCTCATCTGCTTCCTCTCCTTCGCGAAAGGTCCAAGTCAGGGAAACCTCTTGCTGATAGCAGAGGATGGACAAGTACCGTGGCTGTATCTGCTACGCGGTGTGCGCCTGGTCGTCTCAACCACGGGCTGGTCGTCCGTCTTCTCGGGGGTCCTCGCCGAGTACTACCCCAAGTCTGATGAAAAGCAGGAACAACAACAGCCCGAAGATTTAATCGACCCTGCCTTAACAGGTCCCAGCGATGAGGACTGGCGGTCATCCTTGAATGATATCGCAGACCTAATCGACGTCTTCGTTGAGGATCGATTCAAGGAAGCTTACAAGCACGAGTTACAAGTTCTCACCGACTGCTGCGAAAAGACCTTTGGCAAGGGCCAAAACTCAAGTTTAACTATGGCTGGCAAGATGGATGTCGTGTTCGTCTGGATCTATCAGCTGGGCGACGTATACGTTGAAGGACTACGCAACAAAGACCCGGTCCCCATGATCATGCTGGGGCACTTATGCGTCTTGCTGCGTACTATAGAGGGATACTGGTTCATCCAGGGCTGGGCGTCTCATATGATGAATGAGATTCTTCGGTACTCGGAGAGGAGCCGCAAATGGCTTGCATGGCCTATCGCGTACCTCAAGGGGCAGAGCTCGCTTGTTCCGATGTCACCAACTTAATCATCATTTCTGTTGCGGGCCTCTTGGGGGCTTGGTTGGTGGTAGTCAACGCACCTATTCGCAGCTCGTGTTACTGAAGATGTTCGACTGCACACAGTACAATCACAATACTACAGCCTCCTCAAAATATTTTTTCCTTACATCCGTTGCATATCCTGTCACACGTGTTTAACAACGCGAGACTCTAGTGCGTCGACTATCATCAACTCAATCCTAGCAAGGCCTATGATCATCTCTATTATTTTCTTTCTTGTCCCCCCACAGAGCTAAGATAGGCTTTACAAGGATCTAGGCAATGATAGCCAACAAATTCATAGCCCGCACTGTTGAATAAGTACTATTAGATCGTACGCTGTATGTAAAGGATAGATACTGAGAAGGTTGTGGATATGTGATTATGTTATGTGCTGGCCGCTCTGCCTGTGGCAACTGAAAGTCAGAAGAAGTAGGAATAGTTGATCACTATTTCTCTGCATAGATAGAGTGGGTTCTAATGTACACTTAAAGATGTACCCAGTAATGTCGAGATCTGAGTGATTCCGTCCTCAAGTCATTCCTAGGAGTTAACTACCAAGCCAGCCCCTTTGTGTGTTCAGCAACGATCCTGTTCAGTCCCTCCCTTAAAACACAGCTCTTGAAAGCGAAACTGCCGGCCAAGTCATCCAGCTCCTTGTCACTCTTACCCCTAAACAGTTCCGCAAACTCCCCACATAGAGACGTTGCGAGGAAGGTCTGAAGCGTATTTCTGATGATGTGGTTCCTTGTGTTCCAGTTAGAAGGATACGTGTTCGTAGCCGAGGGCGAAACTCTGTCAATCCACGCGACAAGCGGATCAATCAGACTGTCAACTTCCGATGGGCAACAAGTCGCGCTGTCCACCTGAAGACTTTGTTTTCTCTCCGAGAAGCGTTTGATGAGCTTCTTCCATGCCGACTCTGGCGAGGTGTACATCATGCCCTGGACACCAATGTCTTTGTATGTCCATGTTGACCAACAAATCTGGGCTTCTTCATAGATCCGGATCTGCTCGCCCAGAAGTCTGTATCTCTCTTCGTTGATCTCGTCTGCATCAGGCCCTTTAGACTCATAAACAGGGCCAAACTCGCCGTTCCAGATGGGGACGTTGTGCTGGATGTGAAACTCGCACTTTCTGTCAAATTGCTGCCTCAGCTTGGCCTTTTGCTCGTCTGTCCCTTTGTACCTAGACCCAGAGGGGAACCCCATCTTGCTGTAGTCGTGAATGGCGTACACTGTGTTTGGAAGGATGCTGGTAAAGCCCTTCCACTCCATGGCAAAGGTATTACCATCAAGAAACAAAAGATGGTTCGGATCAATCTTTCGAATGGCCTTTTCACACCGTTCGTAGAATGCCGCTATGCGGGTCTGTTGAGGGTCACACGGCTCATTGAGTAAATTGTACCCAGCTACCCATGGGTTATCCTTGTAGCGTCTCGCCAATGCTTCCCAGAGCCACACGGTCCTGTCTTGGTGATCTTTAAAGTCCCAGAAGGCAGCATACGAGGTGGGGTTGTCTGAGTGCCAGTCTTGGTTCTGGCACCCTGGTGCGGTGTGCATATCGAGAATGGTATAGATACCATGCGACGAGCAGAGGTCAATGGCACGGTCTAGGTGCTTGAAGCCACCCTCCTTTAGCTGTCGTGGGTTCATGTCGTCTTCAAAGTGCTTGTACGAGAAGGGGAGGCGGAGAGAGTTGATCCCGAGGGTTTGCAAGAACTTGGCATCGTCCTCGGTGAAGAAGTGGTAGAGGAAGCGGTCGAAAAAGTAATCGTACTTTTCCTGACCAAGGGTCGCTAACATCGCGGCTCGAGTGCACGATTCGGTTCCAGGATGACCAATGATGAAGTTTTCCATGCTAGAACATATCTGTTAGGCTCTTTTCCTTTGTCCAGCCTTACCGTAACTTACTTGAGCCAGCCTCCGAGCGAGGTACCTCGCAGGATGATTGGATCACCTTTCTGGTCGACGATTCGATTGCCCTTGACTTTCAGATATCCAGTCGCCATGTTGTTACGAGCGCTTAGGGTATTGCAGTTGGATCAGATAGGAAGTGACTGGGTGCATAACTCGATGCTAACAGGAAGCTCAGTTCTGTTGGCTCTATAACTTAATCCCATATCTCAAATGTGGAGTTCAACTCGATTACATGGTAATTTAGCCTAATTAAGTGCTTATTTTACGAAGAATAGTGCATGCTAGCTTGCATACAACTCGTTTCCCCTCTCTATGTCGATTGAGCCGTGCCTATGCCATGCGCCGTTCATCCCTTGTTTTGTCTTGGGCACCAGGCTTAGTTCATGGGTCCTGGGATTGCTATTTTGTGGTGTGACTAGACCTTTTTTCCACCCCCTGGCTCGTCAAGTTGCCCGGCAGAGCTGCACTTTTCGCTGGTCTTTCTCCCGACATTCAGCTCGGCCTTTACACAGCCGAACAGCCTCAGAATATGTCTTTGTATCGAACACTAACAACAGAATCTGACCTTGAACTCGACTGCAGATCAAAGGCCTATAATTACGAAATGCGTTTAATATTTTCGGTAGATGGCTTGTCAAGGGCTTCCATCTGCTCTACTGCCACGTCCCTCTATCTTTTATAGACGCAAAGACCATGAAGTAATAACGCATAAACAAAACAGCAGACCTGATCTTTACATAAATTGTCCCCGCCATCATTTCGGTGATTTGTGTTTCAGTTTCTCGTGCCATTAGAGGCCGAGCATCTATTCATATCACACCCGAACAAGTTGCGTGGCGCGTGGCTGACCCTTGCCTCCCTACACCCGGTAACTTTCTACGTCCGAGAGTACCTAAAGGCGCATTTACCCTTTTAGCCAGAAGTCTGAAGCAAGTGGTCATATGGTAAAAGCCTCTTTGACACCAGGCGTAATCGCCAAGGTACTGGGAAGGAGACTCGTCGAAGGGCGCATGGACTAGGATGCTGATGGGCGCTCTCAGTCCCCGCACGGAATCCTCGGGATGCGGTACGGTTGGATCTAGTTCATTACTGTAAGCCCAAAGGCGTGAGGACTTGCTCAACATGGCAAGTCGTAACGCAATTAAACGTATAGAATACGAAAAATAACCCTGCCTCAGGAGTCCTCCCACATCCGCTTCCCCGGATTCAACTCCCCATACCCCAGATCCAAACCCCGGGTAAAGTATTCGTAGCATTTACGCTAATACTGAGCTAAAATCACAAGCATGGTGCCACTGGCAGAAATACCAACGTACGTTGTGGTTAGGGCCGTTTGTGATTCTCCCGAGGGGCTTCCATAACCGTGGCTTGGCCTGCTGACACTCTGTTCATGTTTACCAGTTTCAGGCTGGCAACTCGGTCAAACAAATACCGAACTATGGAAATACCTGGTGTTCGGGACGTCGGGTCTGGTTCCTCGTGTTTCTGTTCACCGGGGTATCCCTCACTGGTGATGCCGCGGGATGATCTTCATACTCAAGTTAACAAGCAAACTGTTGCATGAGCTTGCATAGAACAGATACAAAATAAATGGCGAAGAGTAACAAGTTTCAAGACGCTATTGTAACCCAATTACGAATATCGACAGAAACAAGAGCTGGTTCGAGACCCGCGCGCTGAACTTGGCAGCTGACCCGTACCAACAAGCCGGCTCCTCAAATCGGATAGGCTAAGCTCTACCCCATGCTTAACGTCTCCTCCAGACTCTAAAGTGGCAAGATGCCGCTTCTTAAACCTTAGTGTCCGCGTATTGAAACTTGTATATAACCTCCACCTCCTCGGTGATACGACCGAAGACTCCCTTCAGTGAATGACCTCAGTCTCAGCGACCTCCCTATTCTATCCTCCCACCATTCTTCTCACCCAGTTGGGCTTGCAACTCTTCCACTCGCCATCATGTCGGAGGCCGAAAAGCATATCAGCCGGCCCGCTGAGGTTGCCGAGCACCAAGAAGTTGCCGACGAAGCCGCCCATGCTCCCAAGGACTTGTCCTCAGAGGCTGCGGCCAGGGGCCAGGGCGTTACAGGATACGAAGAACTATCCCCTTGGCAGACCATTCTGCAGTTCAAAATGAACGCTCTCGTCTGCTTTGCCGTCACCCTCAGCGCTGCTACAGACGGTTACCAGATCGGGTGGGTTCAGTATTCCCCTTTCCAACGATTCCCAGATTAATGTCTGAGACAGACTTATCGGAAATATCATCGCCAACTCAGGATTCGTCAAACAGTTCGGAACACAAGTCACGGCCGACGGCGAAGTTGTTCTCGCCTCGTCCGTCATGAGTGCCTGGAACGCCATCGGATCTGTCGGTCAGATCATCGGCATGACAACCCTTCCATTCCTCTCAGACCGATTCGGTCGCAAGACAGCCATGTACTACTACTGGTTCCTCCTCGCAATCAGTGTCATGGTCGAGTGTATCGCCAAAGACTGGGGCATCTGGATGGTCGGAAAGCTCTTTGGTGGAATTGGCGTCGGTTGCCTTCAATCAACCATCCCGACTTATATTTCAGAGGTGGCTCCTATCCGCGTTCGAGGTGTCTTTCTTATGTGTTATAGCTTCTGGTGGATCCTTGGGCAGTTCTTCGCTCCAGTCGCTCTCCAGGTTATGCACGAACAAGATCCAGACGATTATCTAACACCAGTCTATACGCAATGGTCTCAGATTGGCCTCATGCTCTTTATCTACCTCTTGGTTCCAGAGTCTCCAGCTTGGTGTGCTTCCCGAGGCAAAGTTGACCAGGCCAAAAAGTCGTTCCGCAAGCTCTACCGAGGCGTCGACGGCTTCGACGTGGATCATCAGTATAACCTTCTCATCATCAACCTCGAGCACGAGCGCGCCGTCGCTGCAGAACAAGCTCGTGAAAAATGGTATGCCATCTTCAAGGGCAATGACGGTCTTCGAACGACTATTTCCCTCTGGACTCTGATGGCGCAGCAATTCATCGGTCTTGGAATCTTCTTTGGCTACGCTACCTACTTCTTTCAGCAGACCGGGCTGAAGGATCCTTTCAAGATCACCTGCATCACATCTGGTATTAACATCTTCTTCAGCATTGTTGTCATCTACTTGGCCGATGTCACCGGTCGCCGATGGCTGGCCTGCGCTGGAACAACAACCTGCTGGGTGTGCACTGTGGCTGTTGGCATCCTGGGAGTCGTTCCAAAGACCAACGCCACAGATTACCTTCTCGTGTTCTTTGCCTGTATCTGGAGTAAGTATACCTCACATACCCTTTGAACAACGTGTTCCAGCATAGAGACTGACACTTGGCACTCAGATATTGGTCTCGTTGCCAACGGAGCTACTGGATGGGGTTTCATTGGCGAAATATCCTCGCAGAGGCTTCGACCATATACAGCCGGCTTCGCTGCCGCTTCGACGTGTGTTGTCGGAGTTATCATGGGTGTTTTGGTGCCTTATATGATCAACGCGCATCAATGGAACTGGGGCCTCAAGACTAGCTGGTTCTTTGCCGGTCTGGGTCTACCATTCACCATCGCTATGTGGTTCTTGATTCCTGAGACGGCTGGGTAAGCCTGGTTCTGTTCCTTCTTTGAGGGCGGTTACTAACTAATGACATAGCCGATCTGCCGCTGAACTTGACGAGCTCTTTGAACGCAAAATTCGGCCATGGCGGTTCCACAAGACTGTTACAGCCACACAACGCATTGTCGAGGTCAAGAGAACGGAGGCGGAGTGAAGCACGTACCAAATGGTCGCTTATCTTTAACGAGATCTGTCGTCTAGAACGATGCTGCGATGGGTGCTGATTGATCTTTTCTTGTGCTTTCTCGAGTTTGGATATGGCAGCTTCTTCGAAAGGCAACTGGGTGGAAGAATGTAACCACAGGAAAATACACGTATCATGCTATCACATTGATTCATCTTCGCAATAGGTCAGGAGCGTCTGCAAATTATTGACTATTGAAACAGTAAACCAATGTGGCGTTTTTGGCCAGGTCCAGACCCTCGGTTTGGAGGGCGTCTTTCAGCTCACACAGCCTCACAAGTCAGCCTTGAGGCCTCCATATAAATTGACTCTCTGCCCATCCTCGCCCAAAATGTCTACCAGCTTAATCCACACTCAAATTCAAAATGAGTCTCTCTTTATTTAAACATAAGCCCTCACCTCCACCCGCGGCCCCGGATAGCGATAGTGATTCCGAGGCCGGTGAGGTGTGTTGGTGGTGCGGGGGCGGTGTCCTCTTACCAAGGCGCACCAACAAAACCGACCGAGCATGCGATGCCTGCAAAAAAGTCAACATATTAAAGTTGTTTATGCATAGGAGCGACAAATATTCTCCTGACAAGACGACCAAGATAGAACTAGACTGGGTCGACAAGCTCGCCTCTCATCCCAACTGTACCCTCTGCCGTGTCGTGGTGCATTGCCTCCGCGAGACATACCACCAGCAACTGCCCGATACCTTCTGGAAAGACGGAAAGATCAATGGTCAAAGGGTCAAGTGCTTTATCGAAGGCATCCTACCATCTGATCACAATTTTCAAGGAACCACGGCTTTGGGATGTCTTCTCGTCGTTACCGAGCCGCCTCTAGAAACACTGCTAAGTCCCAGTGAGGAGCTACCGGATACAACACAGGTAAAATGGCCTCGGGCTGTTCTCCTCTCTGAAGGCTGTATGGAGCGGAGGCACATATATGGAGGAGTCAAGAGACGTCGTCTGTGGCCCGATGTCGACCTTGACCTGCTCAAGGCATGGATCAGCGCGTGTGAACGAGGACATCGTCACAAGCAACCTCAGAAACAACTACCAGCATTTGTTCGAGTCATTGATGTCCAAAACGGCTGTCTCGTCAGAGCACCTCCGCAATGCCGCTATGTCACTCTCAGCTATGTCTGGGGAGGCCCTCAAAAGTTTGCCCTGAGAGCAGCCACCAAGGATGAATTGCATCGTCCAGGGTCCCTGTCCTCCAACCGCGACGACTTACCATGGACTATTCGAGACTTTCTCAACGTTGTCTCGGGTCTGGGGGAGCGTTATGCCTGGGTTGACTCCCTGTGCATCATCCAAGATGATCAAGGCGACGTCCGAGAAAACGTCCAAGCAATGGGCCTGATCTACGAGGGTGCCGTCCTCACAGTGGTAGCCGCATCAGGAACCAACGCAAACTCTGGCCTAGCAGGAATAAGGCTAGGGACACGAAGAGCTGTGCAAGGCCGAGAAATCATCGAGCGCATGGCTATCGGAGTCCCGCTTCCGCCCCTCAATGAGGTCATCGAGGCCTCAACGTGGAACTCCCGAGTCTGGACGTACCAAGAAAGTGCCCTCTCACAGCGCACGCTTTATTTTACCAATAGTCAAGTCCACTACAAATGCGCTAGGGGATGCACTGCTTGTGAAGAGACTTGGGAGGACGCGTATGAGGCTTCAAACTCGTCCGATAAGGGTATAGACGCCAAGCTACACTCATACGAGCCAAGGATGCTGGCCAGAACAACAGCACAGGATGTTCATGAAGGCGGGCGTACAAACTTTGGCTGGTGGTGGCATCACGTGGAGGCCATATCCTCGCGCAGAACAACAGAGGCCAAGGATCGTTTCCACGCCCTTGAGGGTATTCTGTACCGACTACAGAGTTTGTTTGATGACCACGAGTTTGCTTGGGGTCTGCCTACTTCTGCACTTGATATTGCACTACTGTGGCGCCCATCAGGAGCCTGCGTCCGCAATGCCGCGATTGACAATTCCGGCGTCCAGCTTCCGAGTTGGTCGTGGGTCGGCTGGACAGGCAAGATTCGCTATCGGATCTGGAACATCTGCGAATGCTCCCACTCGCTTGTGTCTTGGATCGACATGACCAAGGCAGGCCCAGTAGAGGAGCGAAGATTCGATTCGCGAACTTGTCGAGCCCCTTCGCAGCAGTGGCTCGACGAGAATGGCTGGAAAAGATTCAAAAGCGACGACACCCCTAGCTTTGGGTTCTACTATATGAGGGATAAGCCAGACAGTATCCGATACGTTCATCCTATGGCCTTCGAAAAGGATCAAGGTCCTGAGAGAGCCGTGGACAAGGCAACAGGAGAACTCAACTTCTTTGCCGAGTCAGCCAGTTTCTCCATACCCAGAGACCATATCCAAAAGATAGCTCAGACAGACTTGGAGCTTGATATGGACTTCAGTGGACGGCATCTCTGCTTGTTCGACGACGACGGCCATGTCGCTGGAGTGGTCCTTGCCGACCCAGAAACACTGCTCTCCTTGAATCAAGACAAATTCGAGTGTATCGCAATAGTCAACGCAACCCTCACGCGCGTCGAGTGGGATCAATGCTTCATCGACAAAGAAGAGCGGTTCCGGCACCTCGTCGAGTGTCCCATTATAAAGGAAGATCCCTCACGGCCATCAAAACCGTTTCCGTTGCCTACTATGGACAAGAATGCGCATTGGGACTTTTATGAATCGTGCTGGCATGAAAAGGAGGTTGTGACATGCCCATATTATGACCTCAGTGAGACGGAGGGGCGGTATTGGGTCAGTCCCTTCCGGTCGATTCATCCTACGGCCGGTCCCTTTCCTTTCGATCCTAGATATTATAGCACGCGGAGGCCATGGCCTTTGAATGAGGTGTTGCTGGTACAGCGGCAGGGAGATATTGTGTATCGCATTGGAATTGGGTATGTGCATTATGACGCATGGGAGCCGTTGGCAGAAGAGAAGCACATACGATTGCGTTAAAGTTAACATTATTGTTCAATACTACTCAGTCATAATAGGACGTCCGACATATAATGACTGCAGCGTACAAAAGCAATGTGCACAGAGAACCGGCTCTCGGTGGTTTTCCGAGTCGGACATTTTACGAATATGCCCGAATACCAACGATGTTGCCATCTCCAACGACACCCATTCGTCAGATACTTGTCTTGCGGGGCAATGGCTAAAGGCTTGCAACAAATTATATAATGCAGCCAACTTCCCCAACTCGACGCAGACCTTCCATCATCCACCCTTCATTCATTGCCTCAGCTCCATTTTTCTGCCTTCAAGATGGCGCCAGACATCACATCGCTTCCAATCGTTGACTATAGTCGCTTAAAGAACCCCAGCACCAAGAATGAGGAGCTACAAACCCTTCAGCATGCTCTCTTTGGGATTGGGTTTCTGTATCTGATCAATACTGAGGTAGCAGTAAGTACATATGCAACAGTATAAAGGCGATCAATCGCTTAGACTCACAGGGCACCGTCGAAGAGATCTACAAGATGCTTCCTGGCCTATTTGCGCTCCCAAATGAAAAGAAGGAGGCCGTCGCAATGGTCAAGTCACCCGCGTTCGTGGGTTACACAAAACTCGGGGCCGAGACGACGGCTGGGGCAACCGACATGAGAGAGGTTGCTATGGCCAAACCCAACCAAGTTACGCTCAGAGATTGACACTTCTGTAGCAATTCGACTTTGGGACTGTAGATGAGCAAGTGTGGAAAGACGGCGAGCCCCAATGGCGACGGATGGAGGGCCCCAGCGAAGTACGTTAATCAGTGACCATCCGGACCAAGCATGATTAACACCCATTCAGTATCCTGACTATCCGGGCTGTGAAGCTCTTCTTCGGCGTTATTTGAACGAGATGACACAGCTATCAAACGAGTTCTTGGGCTACGTCGGCGAATCTCTCTCCCTGCCCAACGATGTGTTCAGCCCCTTCCTCCACACAATGCACCGTCTCAAGCTAGTCAAGTACCCTCCTTCGAAACCAGGATCTGTCGGAGTTGGTCCCCATAAGGACTCCACGGGACTCTTCACCTTCCTCTCGCAAGATTCCGTTGGAGGTCTGCAAGTCCTGAGCAAGACCGGCGAATGGATTGATGCGCCTCCGATTGAGGGAAGCTTCGTCATCAATGTCCAGCAGGGCTTCGAGGCCATCACCGGCGGAGTGTGCCCTGCGACTACACACAGGGTCGTTGTGAGTACAGCCTATTCCATCTCAAAAGCGTTGCACTAACTATTATCCAGGCTCCCACGAGCACCACCCGCTACAGTATCCCTTTCTTCCAAGGCATCGATCCCAGCTTGACCTTGGACGCGCTCAAGAGCGCCGCCGCACACATCGTATCCGAAGTGCCGGTCTCTGACAATGCCAAAAAGAGGGCCGTTGACGTCCCCAGCGAGTATCTGTCGCCCTTATATTCTTGCGTAGGTGGTGCCGCATCCAGTCCACTGTGTACCGCTGACTTTGGTGTCTCCACAGCTTGGTGAGGCGTATCTTCGGAATCGCGTCATCAGCCACCCAGACGTGGGACAGAAATGGTATCCCGACCTATACACCAAGTACAGTCAGCAAAAGCTTGTATAGTGGGTAGAGAGGTAGGAAATGGGTCAGTAATTGGGCAATGGCTCACAGAGCCTAATGTGTAGAGGTAGCCCCATGCTTATGCTGGATCCCGGACACTGAGTGGTTCTACGGCTGCTTGGACTTGCCAAAGAACTTGATCGCCAAGGAAGGAAACGTTAGGCATGTAAACGGCACTCTAGTGATTAGGACACAAGATCACATCTCGGCCAGAGATCTGTATCTCTGACCAGTTTGTGATCTTCTTCACCTTAGTGTTTGGAATTTGCTGAGCCTCGTAGCACGTAGTTAGGGACGAAATATGCGGGAAGACTTCCTTCACTTGTCACGCGCACAGAAGAGCGAGAAGATCAATCATCGGCAACCGCGTAGTAAAAGACTCAATTCTCTGAAGCTAGTTGAAAATCGACAAGCATGGCCAGTGCCAAACGGCCCGTGGCGTGAAAATACTAAGTACACCAGCAATCATAGTCCCCATCAACTTTGTCTTTGCTATTTGTTCGTTAGTAAAGCAGTAAATCAGAACGGGCTCCTTCGGCAAGCCGTCGCAACTTACTAGACGCAACCCCTGGTAACGCTTCCACTTCCACACTAAGTCATGTTAACAAATGTACAAAATCCTACTTCAAAATTGAAAGTCACTTACATGCTGGGGACAGAACCTGACACAACCATCCCATGCCGGCGATGTGTTTGAGCAGATGTTGGTTTTATCCCCCTAACAAGATTAGTATTCCTCCATGCTTTTTATCCTCTTAAACCCACAGGGACAATAGCGCCGCAGTTAATAGTAGCCAGGGAGGTGCCGAAGCACGCCACGAGTATAGCAAGAGAGTAAAGCTTCATCTTGTTATGAGCCTTGATAATGGAAATAATGGTTGAGTAGTTAAGAGTTGAAAGGGCATGAGAAGATGGCAGAAAGATGTAGCGAAGAGAGCTGTTTAAATACTCTTTATAAACGCCTGGTGTGTAAGGATTGAAACATTACGTATAAGCGAGAAGTATAAATCAATTCATCTCGGGTGTCGTCGTTCTATTAGAAGAAAATGCCGCAAGTTAAGAAACCTAAATAGTCCGCCAGGGTTCAACTTATTGGCATAGGCTAGGGGCCCCTTGTCTAGCATAATAAACTCTAAATATGCGAAATGAAACCACCCAACAGTGCCAATCACTGTGCTGGGCAGATCAGTTCTGAATTCTGGGTCGCTGCTTGAAGGACACGTGGCTGTTGGTGTGGATAGAATGGCGAGGTAAATCGAAGTCAAGGGCATCCATGTCCTCGCGCTCAGCGCTCTCAGCGGTGGCTATTTGGCAGAGAAAATTCAAGTCAGTTCAGTAGTTCTCTCGATTATGAGATACGAGTGACGGCTGTGTGGTGTAACTTGCGGTGGTATTCGATCGCTTCTCGACTGGGCGAAGAGTGGGCATACTCCCTTACAACAACGTGAATAGTCATATGTTAAACCTATCTCTATACATTCCTAGCTGACCGGCCCATGGGTACAAGATTGTTCGATGCGGGCGCGATGGTGTGGATCGGTGCAGTGTCCCGTTCCCGCTCCAACCTCATCCACAAGGTGCCTGCAAGATGACGAGGACGCTTTACTTGAAGCCATGATTATTGCAAACTTCAAGTTATCCACTGATAAACATATTGCTTGGGGTGGCAATGAACGTGCTCTTCTCATTATTCTTATTCTTATCGATGTCACAGCCAACCTCGGCCCTAAAAAAGGTGTGGTGGGCGCAGTCTAACCCGACGACAAAGCAGATGTCAAACACTCTCCTTTTGAAGTCCAGGCCGGTAGCAGGGCCTTGAAGGCAATCCAGTACTAACTTAGGCACTTGTTCCACTTCGCAAACATGGCTGAGCCACGCATCAGAAAACTCGACAATCACGTCCATCCTCCTGCCGTGGAGACGTCGAGCTGGCAGGTCTGACGAGAGGACAGGGAAAGCTTCAGTTCGCGACAAGGCATTTCCTCCTCAGTGTCGTATTTCACGGTCGCAAACTTGATTTGGGGATGGTATAAAATATATCGGCTTAGGTGAAGCAGTCCTTGGGTGATTGACGACCACTGGTCAGTCAAGTCACACTCCGGCAGACGAAAGAGCCAGATACTGCATTGAATTTTCACTCACCTTTTCATCTGGTGTTAGGCTGAGAGATTGTTTCAGGGTCACCAGAGGTTTGCACAATGAAAAAGAGCGGCCGGCGAAAGTTCTTTGACAGTGCTCGCTCTGTCGCCAGTGCCAAACAGGCAGCGGCGCAAGAATCGTCAACAAACATCAGTGAATAGCATTTTAAGAAACCTCAACATCCACAGACTTCAAATCACCATCTCGATCCCTCCTCGCCTCGTCACGCCGCGACATTCGCCTCTCCTCCCCACAAAACACCAAGCCCCCATTATCGCCACCGCCGAGATGTGCGTCCTCGAAGAAAAGAAGTACGCGTGCACCAAGTGCAAAAAGGCCATCTACACCGACACCGAGATGAAACTCTGCATTCCCTTCTTCCTCGACGGAGCCGAGTGCGGCCGAAATGTCGTCTTCACCGCCGTTCTGTGCGACCCAGCCCTCTGCCTGTACTGCACCGACGAGCACCGCGGCTACCGCTGGGTTATAGAGCCCGACGCCGACGGCCTCCTCAGGGCCAACCGCGGTCGCGGCCTCCGCAGGCTTATTTCTGCTGCCGAGGGCATGGCTAGCTTGTGGGACAGCGACGATGCCATGGAATGGTTCGAGTAGGAGGCAAAACTACGTGAGTTCCGAGCCTGTGGGTTCTTGGCATGCGCGTTCCTAATTTCGTTTTAGATTTTATTCTTACAGAAAATCCGACCGCTGCCAGATGGAGCATTATGAAAGCGACACGTACCGATAGTTGGCTCAGAGAATTCGCATATGATGGGTAGGTCGGATGCCCGACAGGAAACTCCAACCTTGCATACATACAACACAAGTAGGGCGAGTCTGACAAGAGCAGCCATCTGGATGCGTAAAATAAATAGCACTGACAGAGTCATAACCCTTTTCGACATAAATTGGCGCGTTGAAACCACCATCGTGTAGTTTTTTGATCACTTACGTGACTTCACATTTTGATATGCACTCACGTTATTTGGAATGGGTGATTTGGCACCACATAACGCAAAACTATTGTTCTTTTTAAATACAAGGATACTGCAAAGCCGCTTACGGTTATGAAATTTCGTCACCGAGCAGCCATGCCGCCCCCGACCACAATCCTCCATGTTTTAGGATTCAGGCTGAGTACAGCCGCATGGTTCAACTTTCTATATGTTGCATGAGGCTTTCTACATCAGAAAACTCTCTCTCAGCCCACGACTGTTCTAGCTTGATTTCATGCTACCTTTCCATCCATCCCAGAAAACCCTTTTTTGGGATCTCCCACTCATGTCTATGTCAATCTTATCCACACAACTCTTCAGCTACAGGATCAAAAATTTCATTGTTCTCTATTTATCTGACCCAAGATTAATACTTGATCCTCTGCATCAGACCCCCCATCTCGGCAACCTTTCCCAAACATCCAACTACCTGAGTCGTACCTATGCCGTCAAAGACAGACCTCTCACGACAAAACCAGCATGTGTCATATCTTATATTCCAGATGGCTATGCAATGACTGCAGCTTTATCGTCAGGTACGAATGGTTCCTGACCGATTGCCGCAGCATAGCTTGTTCAAAAACCGCCTACTCAGGGTCGGCGGTCCAGAACCAACAGGTTGATCAGTCATTGTGTAGCCGTTGCAAACGCAACTGGGGATCGCAACCCGCAGGCCAACCTACGCAGGCTGCCGATAATGGCCAGTCCTCGCAGCCTTCCGGTCCATCCGCCCAGGACGCTAGCCTAGGACAGATGAGGTGTGAGCGAGTTCGCCAGTACCTTGCCCAAGTAAGAGGCCCTCCAGCACACGAGCAACTTTCCTGCCCCGAGCAACCTTCTGGGCTCGAGCAGGAAGATGACCTCCCGATACTCCCTGGTCCTGCTGAACCCACACCGGGCTTTGGCCAACTTGCGCAAGCCTTCCAGCCTGTGCAACCAGACGGCTTCCCGCGATCCTCCAGTTCCGGCCGACTCTCTGGCCTCATGCACCCAGATGGTCTTGCTGAGCCCGCCCAAGCCTCTGCCATCCAGCACGCCTCTGGCCTCGCTCAACCCCAGCAAAGCGTTAGCCTATTCGAGACCAATCCGAGCCTAGACGACTTTGGCCAACAGTTCATGGCCCCACAAGAGCAAGACGCCAGCCAATACGCGCGAGATCATTTCGAGGGCGAGCAAGTCTCCGACGCCGACAAGTTCAAGCAAGCCCCCGACACATCTGACTCGGTATGGGAGCCAAAGTTTTCCTGATTTATGAGAATCGCAAATCACCTGGCTAATAAGTCGTTGGCTAATCTGGGCCAAGCTTTAGGAAATTTTTCCTTCTTAATTTCAATGTCTAGTTCCTCTGGTGCAACTTTGCTTGCTCTCTCACTTTCATCATGCAAAAGTTCAGTTAGTGACGGAAATACCTGTTGCAGTCGCGCAGTGGCGACCGTGACCGCGACGGTAATTATATGGATAGGTCGTTTTGATTCATCATCTTCACTGCTTGCTGCCAGCGAAGTCAACACGCGCATCATCATCCCTAACCTTGACGATTGAGGGAGTGAGTTGTTGCTTGGGCCTCGCTTTTCTGATTGGTCGAAATTTACTATCAACCGCCTTCCGTTTCAAAGCTTATTGGTCACTCAACAACGCATCAGCTCTTGGCTAAAAATAGTGGTCATGATTCCCAAGATATGATAAAAGTCGACACGGTAGAGGCCGTGAGCCTAAGACGTCGGTACAAGGCAGAGGGAAGGGCATGGGCTATGAGTACGTGGGTCTCTGATGTCTCTGGGCTTGGGGTCAGCTACACAGATTGAACCAGCCAGACAGCGTCGCGACCACAAAGTATGAGATGAAGCAGGAACAACACAACATTGAATCGCAGACAGAGAAAGACTATAAAAACCCTTCCACCTCCCGTAGGAAGTCAATTCAAACCATCTTCCCTCCAATACAAGAAACCCCCAAAGCACTCCATCAAACAAAGTCAAAGCACATCTCCAAAGTAACCTCCAACACAACCTCTAACCGATCCATCAAAGCACACTCCAAACCCGCCAAGATGTGCACCACACTCCACATCAAAACCATCTGCCGAAAGTGCAAGCATGTCATCAACATCGGGTGTGAGGACCATGAGTGCTCCATCGCACAAGAGTACGGTTCACGCAACTGGTGCCAGAAGAAGTCGTACAGCAACAACGTTGATGTCAACGAGAACCAGTGCCCTGAGTGCATTGCCAAGAAGAAGAAGGAAGAAGAGGAGAAGCAGGCGAGGGAGGGCGGTGGCGGATGGGCTACTGTCTAGGTAGCTCAGGATGAGTTCACGTGAGTGATGGAATGAGTGAAGTGGTGGACGGGTCAACATGTTTGGCACGGGTTGAATCGTCTGCCTAGATAGGCAGAATGAAAATTCATTAGTTATTGTGTGAAAGGGGTTTTCTCTGTATGCGCGATTCGTTCCGTTCGTCCAAATATGAAGCTCCTTTTGCAACTCCGGACGGGCGACCTGTGGAGGCAGAGCGTGCTCCCGGAGTGCGTCAAATTCATAAGGGACTACGCCACGACCATCAGTGCTTACATTGCGGTATGGAATGAACAAAGGGGCAGGTTTTGTTTCGTAGTACACTAGGACCATTCCAATGAATAAATGCTTGACCAAGCCTTTGTTCAAGCATGCTCCAACAATCGCTTTGTGTCACGCCAATTGAACAAGTCCCAAGCACCCAATATCGCTCCATGATGAAGGCATTGACCAAGGCCTGAATCTTGAGACACTATGGCCATAAAAGCCGATACAATTCAGCCTGGTACGAATTTCCCAAAACTATTAATCCACTACTCAGATTTCTTGAACACAGCTAACCACTGCGCAGATCCATCCCTGAATCACTACCTCTTACTATCCACTCTTCGGTCAAGATGTGCAAGTACACTTACTTAACCTACCCCTGCCGCCAGTGCCTACTCGTGGTCCACTTAGAGCTTCAACAGGAGCTATGCGAGGAAGTTGAAGCACTTATCAAGGAAGGAAAGTACGTAATCGCTTGCGATTGTAGAGAGAACTTAGGCGACCAGCGCAGACTGTTTGTGCACGAGGATGAGTGCAAAAAGTGCAACCCTACTGGGGAGGGCGTCACGAAGCGTGAGCGGTCCGATCCTCCGATTGAATCCGACCAAGAGGTGGGCGAGGTTGGGAAGTTAGCGGAGCAGATACTCAGAGTTCATATGAGCGAGTAAGAAGAGGTAAGTGTGGAAATGAGAGAGAAAATTGTTGCTGAAGTCAGTATTTCGAACTATTTGTGAGGACATTCCAATGTGACTAGGTGCTCCCGATGACCATGTGGCATTGCTTGAATAATTAGCAAATCACCATACTAACTACGTAGTCTCATGGCTGATTATTGGTCCAGAAGATGTGAATCTACCTCGCCGATTACTGTGAACGACTGACCAAGCACTCGCCATGCCTCACCCCCAGAAGGCCCATCACGAGGTACCTTAGGCAAACTTGGGATGAGTACACTTGCAGTATAAAACGGAACCAGCCGCAGCAAGGCACACACGCTTTCTGTCATATAAAAGATGTAAGACACGAGCATTTTATTAAATTTTAGAGTTACCCTTCTTCACGTTACGCACTGCCACACAGTCACATGCATCATGTGCCTCCTCAGCAGCATTAGTTATATCTGCCGGAATTGCTCCGCGTGTGTGGATTTTGAATTGGTGGAAGACGCATGCGACATCAAGAAGAATAAAACAAACAAGGACAGTTGCTCGGTTGAGAGAACGCACAATCGCAAGATCGTTCACCCAGACGAGTGTGACAAGCGCAATCCAACAAAGACCGGGCGAACAAGGCGTCAGTTCAACACTGTTACTGTAGGATTTAATTTTAAGGTTGAACATCCGTCCTGATAAAAATTTAGCAATTAAATGATGCCATTTTTCTTTCCCATTGGCTACCAACTATGCCAATGTGTCTCACCTTCTGAGCAAGGCACGACGAGGGGCTTTGTTGCAGATTGGTCATGTCGAGAGGACACACGGCTTGCAATCCTCCAGCCCCATACTAAATTCTCCTTACCGGTTCTCCAATGATGATAGAGCCACATATTACCCATGGACTGGAATCACGACACAAGCGGGACTCGGAATCATAAACTCCGGCAAGGCACGAAGATAGCAACACTTTCTCTATAACTCAACAGCTTAGAGGCGCCTTCTTAGTTTAAAGAGTGAGTTTTAGTCATTTTTAGAAAAATCAACTGTTTCTAGGTTGAAATGAGAGGTCGACAGCCCAAAGGGGCCTTTAGCACCTTGCAATAGGCCCCATTTTTTCCATGCTTCTGTCGCTGATATTTACCAGGGGGCCAATTGTAAGTTGCTTGGCCAACATGTGACCAGTGAAGAGGGAGCCTTGCTCGCTACGAGTGATTTCCTTCTCCCCTCCCACGCCGAGATCACTCAAAGCGCCAGGCGTATCTTGGCAACTTAAAAAACAGACACCAAGAGTTTTGTGGCCTTGTGGGACAGGGAACTGTGAGAGCGGTGGCTCTCTGCGCTACGTACCTCATGCGCTTTTCACAGATCTCGCTTGACAAAATGGCCGGCGGTGAGATTGTCAGATTGTTGCTCATCCTGTCATGCGCGACAGGCGTTGCTGCAGATGATGGAGATGACTTCTCTAATAATTTGTTTTCAGACCTAGCACCGTACGTTTTGTCATTTGCGTTATTCCTTAAGGTAGAATTCTGACCGTCTATTACATCTAGACTGCTAGCCCTATTCGGAGAGCGTGTTACAATGCAATTCATGAGCCAGTCTATGGGCTGGGCAGACAACCTTGTCCTAGCAATGGCTCCATTGGGCATCATAACAATCATTGTCAGCGCTATTAGGGTTGGTGGCCCTTCGTGGCTTAAAGCTATTATTGGCAGGGCTAGGGAGAACCTCGCAATCGCCGAGACAGAGCTCATGTCATCGACTTCAAATGAGGTCTGTGAGCTATGGAATGGGAGGCAGGTGGTAAGATGCATGGGGTCAGCCCCAATCACAGAGTTTATATGTGTGCTACCGACAGCCGTGGAGAAGGATTGGAACCCGGAGATAAGAACCATATATAGGGACTCGGACGAGAAGAACGAGTGCCTAAAGCCTACTGGTGAGTTATTCTGCTTGTCGATTCCCGAACAAAATGACTCAGCCTTGTTTCTAGGCTTGAACTTCTGGAACGACCTTGCCCGATGGCGTACCTCTCAAAAAGTCGCCTCCCATCGAGCAGATACAGAAAAGTCTCCCACGCGTTCATCATCCTCGGATATTGTCATCCTGCGAAATCGGGCAACGGCTGCACCAAACGTCTCGCTTAATTCTCACAATCAATTCTGGAGAGGAGAACTACGTGTAGCCGCGGTGTTTGGAATCATCATCCAGCTGGGAGTGCTTATGTACTCTGGGTTCGCTACCTATCACCCAGCATTAAAGTTTACCAAGGGAGGTGGTCCTATCATGGATTATGCATATCCCTGCACTGCGGCTGGAACACTGTTCTTAGTGACGGGCATGTTGATATGCGGCCATGTCGTGGAAAGCAGCACGGACGAGGAAAAGTACGAAGCAGGCGAGGGCAAGAGGGTACGACTAATTTGGTTACAACAGACCAAAACTGTTAGTGATCAGTTGTTTGACTCTTATGCCATGTACGCCAAGGATGATAGGGCCCTCGTCACAATTTCGAGGCGGGCTATCAAAGGAACGGCATCCTACTCGTCGTTCGACGACAGAAAAGACGCGTCGGGACATGTGAAGAGTCAACCGGGACACCAGGATCGCACTCGTGTCTTGATCTTCCAGACAGTTCTTGGCACTATGATCAGCCTTTGCGGCTTTGTGGTGCAGTTTATTGGTCTACGAGGAATGCATTGGTCGGCATCAGTCACCCAACTGGGTGCTGTCGTGGTCATGACGTGTATCCGGGCCCTAGTCCGTCGTGGGCTGGCCAAGTCTCTTGCATCAGAGCGTCTTACTTCAGGATACGAACTTGAGTGGTTTGCCTTGACATTAGGCGATCCCTGTAAAGCACCATGGCTTCACTCGGAATCGGAGCAAAGCAATACCAAGGTGCATGACTGGAGGATTCTCACCGGCAAGACTGGCCCCATTCACAATGCTGAAGATCAAGGAGATGCTTCTCAGCTTCGACAGGTGTTTGATGGCGCAAATCCAAGATCAAAGGCGCATCAAGTCATGGAAATCCGAAAAAGACTGGGCTGGCTGGCCGACTGGCACGGACCCGCGACTACAGAAGCCGTCTCTCTCGCCAGGGCGATTGAAACCACAATGGATGCTCTGAATGTTCTTCTTGAACGCGGAGACGGCCCAAAAGCCCATGTAGAGCCTCGAATCTGGGAGTGGTCTCTCAATGCCAGTTACGCAGATTCCAATGCTCATCAAACTTGGTTCCGAGTGGAGAGAAGCGGCGGGAGATGGAAAGCCAACGCAAACGAGCTCGAGGCAGCACTCTCATTGTGGCTCTATTCAGTCAAGACGAAAGAAGAGGCAAGTGGTCACTCTCTCGTAGCCAAGCCATTTAGGACCAAAGATGAATCGGATGATGATTCGCGGCTTCGCGCCACGGAACCGTCTGCGAAACCAAAACTAAGAATACTTGGCCGACGGCACCCAGCCCTTGTGCGAGATCTCCGATGGTGGCTGCCGAAGGAAACATCTAGCATTCTGGAAGTTGGGGAGCACGGCCCTGGTGATGTAGAGGTAGACGATCATGAAATTGTTGATGGTGGTCGACTGCACCTGAAAGGAAAGGGAAGACTGAGCATCATCGATACTATCTCAAACTCTACTGGAAAGGGAACAGCCGGTGCTGACCACAAGGAAGAATTTCTGTTGGCGGCAAAGTCCTCGGACTCTCTGTTATTACTCTACGCCCAAGACATGTTCACCTCCTTCATGTGGGCTGTGGCAAAACAGCTGAAATCTCCCATCCAAGGCGGAGCGGAAATCTGGCCTGACGATTCCAGCGACGGTGGATCCTGGCGCGACTTTACACTCCGGAATACTCACTTATCAAGGATGGCTCAGGATATCCAGAGCACTGGTCTCGGAAGCTTGGATCAAGTGTATTACAGCATCATTCCACCACTCAGTCAATGTCATAGGCTCCCGCAAGCCAATGCGATAATCGAGTTGGCGCGAGAGCAGGCCAGGCCGCATGAGGGGCTGGGACGTTGGTCAGAAGCCGGTCAGATATATTTGTGGCTCATGAAGCAAGCAAAGACGTTCCCAGAAGACACCGAGATCTTTGCCCACTCTACAGCTGTATTGGTAGACGTCTATCGGCAAGTTGTGTCAAACGTCAATCTGAGAAAAGACCAAGAAGACGACAGAGGTCTTGAGCAGCTCCAGGATCTCAGACTGAAACTTGAGAAGGCGTTGGATGGCACCGACCAGGGGTTCTTGTTGAGTCTTATGGAGCTATATGCTCAGCAGAACCGCGAGTGGGATTGCGATCTGATAAAGGATAAGAAATCCCACATCAGAAGGGCTCGATATCCCAAAGTCTCCAACACGGCCGACACCCATGATGATCCTGCAGTCTCTAATGATAATGGAGATTCCCACAAGATGGCCGTAACTGGTTCAATATCAGAGAGGCTAAACGTGGGAGATATTCACGGTTGGACTGAGCTACATTACCGTGCCTCTAACAGACGCAAGGCGCCATTTGCAAGGCATATGAGACGGAAACCTGATGTCAATACCTATGACCTGAACGGTTGGACACCGCTACATTATGCTTGCCAGGTGGAGGATAATTACGAGGGACATCATAACAAGGGACGTCGTAACAAGGAACGTTATACCAACGTTGTGCGGGATCTTCTTCGAGCAGGTGCAGACATCAATGCACAAGGCAGAGACAGAGTCGCACCACTTCACTGCGCAGCAATGGCGGGTCGCTGTCAGACAGTCGAAATATTAGTCGAGAATGGAGCTTCGATCGACATTCTTGATGCATCTGGAAACACACCATTGCTCTGGGCAGCGTACAAAGGGCATCAACGTATCGTTGAGTATCTCTGGGATGTCACCAACAAAAGACTCCGAGACGGCAGCGGTAGAACCGCCCTGCATGTAGCGGCATTGGCGGGGCATGATCGTTTAGTCGAGTGGCTAGTGAACGATAAGAAAGCCGATGTCAATGCAAAAGACCACAGCATGCGGATCCCCCTGCACCTAGCTGTTATCAAAGGGAACAAGGCCGTGACCACCTTGCTCACGAACTCCGAGCTGGAAGCCGAGGACAAAGACGACATGACGCCGTTTCTTCTTGCTATCAAGTTTGGCCACCTGGATATTGCTAACATCCTTCTTGAGAAGGGGGCCCGGCTAGAAAACAGCAGAGGCACCTTACTATTACATTTGGCTATTTTGAATGGGCAGAAGGATTCAGTAGACTTTCTCATCGAGAAGGGGGTAGACATGGAGGAAAAGTGTTCCTTCCAAAGGACGCCATTGCATGTGGCTGCCCTTTCGGATAACGAAGCGATTGTAGAGGTACTTATTAACAACCATGTCAACATAGATGCCAAAGATGGGTTGGGTAAGACACCGCTGATGGAAGCGGTCAATAGGCGATATTTCAGAGTTGCTGAGATGTTGATCAATGCAGGGGCGGATAAGTCAAATGGGTGGAGACAGATTGAGGATGTCAAACGGTATAGGAACAATGAGGAGATTGAGGCTATGAGAAACTTCTTATTATAGCAAATAGAATCAAATACTTACTTCTAGACAAAAACAGAAAAGCCATTATATTATTAATATCGAGAGCTTGTTGGAGCAACAGCTTGTTCCATCGATGGTTAGCTCTTAAAGCTAGACGTGTCCGAGAGGAGCACAGCTACATACACCGGAAGATCCAAACGTGGAAAGAGTTACAGCGCTTAGCTATAGAGGTCCTGGAGGCTAGTATCCCTTTTTAGAGCTTGTATGTCTACAGAGTGTGGAAAGTAGGAGAGAGCAGTAACAACTACGGGCATGTCTCATGAGGTTATCTATGTGGCCTCATACGGTTCCACTACAAGTAGTCTAGTTACTTGACGATATCTCCCAAGATGACGGAACCAATAAAGGGCATAGTTGAATAAAACCAGTTCCTGCGGTAGCTATTAAATCTTGTCTCTAGATGATTTAGCGCTCTCGCACCATGCACACGTGTGCTAAGCTCGCCTACCTGAGGAGGAAATACTGATACCGCCAGTCATGACCTTGGCTCACTTAGATACTCCGACACCGAGGCCAGTGTACTTAAACGTAAGAAAAGTAGCGTGATCTCGAAGCTCAGGGGTTAACTTCTGAATGGTACAAGTAAACTACTTCATAAGTAGTTATCTAGCACTTGTTAAGCCAGTAAAAAGATCTTATTCCCCCCAAGAAGTATTCTATGAAGGCGGCCGGCAAAAGGAACTTTGCTCATGGCATTCATTGCGGCTCTTTATTCTCCTAGTTCACTAGAGTTGATATCTCTGCCTGCATGGTGTTCCGTGACGAGGTGCATTACTTGCCCAGGATGTTGGAATGTCTCCGATGAGGTTTGCTTTGCGACGAGCGGAATGCTGCTGCTTCTTAAATGATCCTCTTGGCGTCCGCAGTCTAATTCTAGATAATCGGTTACTTTGCAAGTGGGCAGATATGTGCAGCTGGTTGTGTCATTGACTGACTTTAATAGTAATAGAACACGTTAATTATGTGAATCTCACGAACCTCTAGAATCGAAATACTAGCCAGGCGCAGAGTTCTCCCAGTTACCCACAAGCAGGCTCTTCTTAATGAAATGTATTTATCTTTAAGTGTGCGTGTTGCCTCCATAATGATGAGCTGTCTGCGTATCTTCTGGTTCGTTTCCAAGCCTTGTCTGGACAAACAAGTTTGTTCAATGGTGCTGTTCTAGGGTACTTCAGCCGCGGATGACCTCAGGCGAGGGACGTGTCGTGGCTAGAGTCGTGGCGCGCTGGGGCTTGACAGCGATTGCAAGCAATTGGACCTTGTTGAAATGTTCTAAATGCGAATAGAAACCGGTGATAAGAGGGAATTTCGTATTTTACTTACAAATGAAGAGCTTCAAGTTGAGAACGCGGGCAGCCATGATACGTGGGACATCGGAGGGCCGAGTCGGCGCTTCATCTGGAATACGAATAGCTTGCGAAATTCCAGTCAGCATTTTCAGGAGTGAAAAGATTAATGAATGAACATCATGATTGGGCTGTCATGGCCTCAAATTGCCTGCGGATTGGTGGTGATGGCGTCTTGTGATCGTGACGCGCCACGCTCACCTCTCGGACATGTGGCTCGTCGTGGTGAGAAAGCACCGGAATGGAAGATACCCTTCTGTATAGTAGGACTAAACTCGTGCTCATTTAGAAAGAATTAGTGCATAGAGTAGCTAATACTCTAAACACCTATGGTAATGCTTCATCGCTTTAACCTAGTAGCAGTCGTGAGGACCAAGCTACGGCCGTGGCTTTGGGCCTCGGCCAGTGTGGTTCATCGGCGATGAGCTCTCAGGACGAGCGGAGAAACGTGACACTACAACGCAGACATTGGACAGAACAAGCGAATTTCACAGGGCAAAAGACCTTTCACGTCATGGAACAGAACAGGAACGAATCGGAGCAGGGAGGAGAACGCCCAGCCAGACACTTTTAATAGTCGACAAGGGATTGGCTTGCACCAGTCCAGACGCGATCCCGAAAAGCGACTGGAGGGGCAGGGTCGGTGAGATTTCTCTCTGGTGGAGACGTGTTTTTTGGAGCTGAGGAGGCTGGATGCCCGCTTGCAAGAGAAGACGAGCGATTTCCATGGAAGAATAGAGTAAAAAAAGACTCAATGCGTTGAAAGATCAAAAAGATAAACAACAGAGACAAGAGGACAATTAAAAAAAGAAAGAAAGGAAATTAAGCATTGCATTCCATCAGAGTTGACACGATGCCGTCAAGCAAGGGATCCCAGACATGCGCCGCCGCAAACGAAGCACTAAAGCACAGCGCGTTTAGTGGACGTCACCACCCCTTATCGATAAAAAGGAACCCGCCGGGAAGGGAAGGCACTCAACGCGGGCGCGGGGGGGGGGGGCGCGTAAAGCACTCTCCACTGCACATCTCTGCTAAAATTGTGCCCTTCAGCGCTGAACACTGCTAAGCTTCAGGGGCACTACCCCCTATAACAGCGCCCGCGCGCCCGCTGCACAAGGCTTGCACAAAAACGCCAACACGCCGCGACGCCTGGGCCCTCGCACCCATGGATCCCCATTCGCGTGCCGCGTCCCAGGCCCATTAAGAAGAAGCGGGCACCCTCTTAAATACCTCCTCCTCCACCAACGCACTCGCACACGACACCAAAGACTGCAACTCTCACACACAATTCCTCTCTCTTTTTAACTTGTTTGCAGTTTAGACCGGGTCTCTTCTTTGGGCCTCTTGGGAAACCTTGCGCATATTCCCTCTGCTAATAGCCGCCAGCCCGTGTACATACGAGACCGCCTTTTCGTCGTCGTTTGTTCCATCCAACGCTTCTACTAGTACTACGCCCTCGCGTGTCGGTTGGAGACGATCTCGAAAAGGATTTCGGGGAAAAAGAAACCTGAAGAAAAGGATCAAAAGAAGAACAATCACTATTTGGTTCGAGAAAGGGATCAAGTTCAACACCAACGCTCAACGCGTGATTCTGCGCCTACATCGCGCTCTGGACGCGATCCAGCTCGACACTCGAGACTTCGAATATCACACAACGATACGATAAAACACCATTCCACAGCCAATCATGGACTCTCTTCCTTGCTCGCCGACAAAACGCACCTCGGCCGAGCCCACGCTGCCCGCCATGAGGCCGTCCTCCCTCGCCGGCTCCAAGCGTCCTGCTCCGACCCTTCTCCCGCCATTTGAGCCGCTCTCGTCCTCCCCCAACCTGCCTCGTCCCGTCAAGCGACAAAACATTGGCTCCGGATCTGGCACCGGCCGTTCTCGAGCCCACCTCAAGTATCCTACTCCCGTGCCGACGTCCAGCACTGGCATCCTGTCGAGCTCACCGCCGCAGACACGGCCCGCTCCCGAGCGTACCCCGCTCTCTGCCGTGCCCGCCGTTGAACTCTCCGAGAACGGCGAGACCCTCGTGATGGGCCGATCCTCCAACTCGTCGCACTTCCAGCTCTCGGCTAATCGGCTGATTTCACGTGTGCATGTCAAGGCCCGCTTCATTGCTGCCGCGAGCCCTCTTGAACCCTCCAAGATCGAAATTATCTGCAATGGCTGGAACGGATTGAAGTTGCACTCCCAGAGCCGCACGTGGGAACTGTTCAAGGGCGACAGCTTCACCAGCGAGACGGAGGGCTCCGAGATTATGGTTGATGTCCAAGACGCCCGCGTCCTGATCCAATGGCCCAAGCGCGCAGTCGACCTTGCCGACTCTCCTTGGGACGATTCTCCTCCTCGCCTCCAGAGCCGTGACAATGCTATTATCCAGTCGTCTCCTCCTCGACGCACTACCCGCATCGCGTCCCCCGAGAGTCCCACCGTCAACCTCTCCAGCTCCCGCCGCCTCCAGGCCCTTCTCCCTGAGAACGGTATTGAAATCTACGAAGATGATGCTGAGCCCGAGCTGCCAGAGCCCAAGGCTGAGCCCATGGATGTTAACGTCAGCATGCGCACCGATGCCACAACCAGCTTCAACAGCTCCCGCAGCGAGCACAGCGATGCTGAGGACGAGGATCCTGATGAGGAGAACGACCCCATTGTGCACTCCTTTGGACCTTTCGGCGCCGACATTTCTTCCCGGCTGGCTTCTATAACGACAAAGTCACCCAAGATCTTCAAGGGCGCCAAGCGAGCGACAAACCCTCTTGCCAGTGCTATCGCCGCCGACCTCTTTGCTCCTCGCCAGCTCCCCTCAATTCCCCAGTCTCCAAAGAAGCACATCGTAGAATCGCCCCTTTCCTCGCCGCCGCGAGTCTCCACGCCTACTCCCGAGCCCACCTCCAAGATGTCCTACGCGTCTAACCCCATCGTCGGCAACCATGTCATCAACCAGCTCGCCTTTTCGCGTCTGTCCTCGACCCCTCTGTCGACTATCATGGCGCACCTGCCCGCCGAGGAGAAGCGAGATCTGGCTAAGGACGATCTCCGCGACGTCATCGAGAGCACGCCCTGCATCGGCATCATCAAGCGCCAGGGCAAGGACGCAGCCGGCAAGCCCCTCGAGAGCGAGTACTACTACGTCCCCGAGCAGGACGACGACGAGCAGCGCCGCGCGGCTGTTGTGGACGGGCTCCGGAAGCCCAGTCTCCGTGCCTGCCGCAAGCAACACAAGGTTTGTTTTCTTTCTGATTTGACGAGGTGGCTTCGACGCTTACACGACACAATAGCAATACTACTGGAAGCGTCCCAAGACTCCTTGATTTACTCGCCCTCACTACACGTACATACCGCGCATTTCCCCCAGTGGAGATGATAGCACACACACATATCACTGAAAAGCAAAGACAAAAAAACGGCACAAACTTGATGGGCGGCGGATGTGTTTTTACTGTTTTATACCCCATTTCATTTTCTGCATTGTTCTGTTCATCCTCTCTCACAAACTGCATAGCCTGGGCGTCTTGTTTTTTTTTTATTTATGAACTGCTTGATTTGGTGTTTTAAGCCATTGTTGCATGAGGGAGTTGGAAGGGAAAAAGAAATGGCCGTCGAGCCAATTGTTTTGTCGTGTATAGCAAGAGACATGGGGATGATTCCCATGGCGGGTATAGAGGGCATTATGAGGGTTGGGACAGAGGAAGCGTTTTTGACGTCAAATGTCTGGCATGTTTGTAAGAGTCGAAAGAGAGAAACAATGGAATTTTCTGTTGATCAACAACTGCTTTCTACGCTTGACGAGTGTGCATTAACAAGATAGCCGTGGTCGAAGTGAGGTACACGCTCCAAGACGCGTCTAAGCCGCGGCCCGGGATGGTGCGAGGACAGGCGCGTTAGCATACCATTCCTCCAATGTTTAGCGATAATCATTGGTAGACTTTTTGCTCGGCAGCTGTCATCTTCCCACGAGGCCAATTAAGCTGCGTGCATTGACTGTCCCTTGCCCCCGGAGTCTTCGGGTCTTCAGCTCGGTGGAGAGCCTCATGCTACACGGTCCTCGCATGGGCCCATGGTGCATCTAGAGCCTCATGGTCACGAGAAAGGCCAAGAGACACATGACGCATGTCCATGGAAGCCGAGCATATCCAGAACCTTGCGTGGTCTGGTCCGGGTTCAGCACATCTCGGGGTCCTGGCGGGTTACACATGGGTTACGGATCAACAGAGCATCTGCAATTGACTTTGATACACATATGTATCCGTCCAGAATGCACGGCATGGCAAACGCTCATCCGCAGATCCCGTATGCACATCACCAAATGCCGAGGGAAGCGATTTAGTTCCGTCCTGTACAATCCGATAATCGGCGCTCGAGCCTCATCACCACCACCACCACCAACATGCAGGAGAAAAAGCAGATCATCCTCACGCAACTCGCAGACCGGTCTCCATGTATACAAACTCTCTCCTCTCGGGATGCGGCGCCATGATCGTCAGACACCATCACGCAACGCCTCTTCCATCAGCGTGCTTAACAAAAACCCCCGAAGCGGATAGAACCGTAGCTCAGCAACTCCGAGAGGCTAGAACGGCTGGGCGATCAGACCACCACACCATTTGCCACAGCCAATGATTGACCCGCGGGGTTGATGCGACTTGGAAGCTAGATGCCTGTGTGTGGCCGCTCGGAACTCGTAATCCAGCAATGGCACTGTGATACTGTGACCTTATATAGAGGGGAGGGAGAACCCTGGATTCTGGGGGAAACAAGACATCCACAGCCCACAACTTCTACGATCCTACGATATCTTTCGAGGCAAGTGCGAGGTCGTTGCTTGGGAGGCAAGACACTGACGTTGATGGGCACAGACACCGTCATATCATCCATACAAGACAAGACACTTCTCCCTTGAACCACATCAACACCGTCATCCACATCCTACACCAAACCAAACCATCCTCTTATTAAAACTACATACAACTCTTCACAATGACTCGACAACCGACCGCCATCTCTACGACCGCCCAGGCCCCTTCATCTCCAACAGAGAGTAAGCAATCCCTCTTACACCCTCCGCCACACTATCACAGCTAACACGGCCCTCGCTCCAGCTCCCATCTCCCCCTCAGCCCAAGCCGGAGCCGACCGCTGCATGCGCCACACAAACAGCTGGACCCCCAACTTTGCCTCGGTCCAACGCCGCCAGAGTTGGAGTGCTGAAGACAGGAAGCACCAGCTGCACATGGCCAAGATTGACCATGTAAGCACTGGACCTGGGTTCTCCGAGGGACAGGGGCAATGAGCACGCTTGGAGCCAAGGACCAAAACCAGACTGTAATAATGGATGTGTAAAGGGTAAGGACGAACGGGTCATGGGGATCAAAACGCCAAACATCAAATTGATTGTACACTACGGCATAAGGAAGGACGGACACCAAGAATGAAGAGTCGAGCATGACCTATAGAATAAAGGAATGAATGGTCTTGTATTCATAGTTGCACAATGCAGTCAAAGCAACATGCCGAGGTATCTATACTCCCGTGCTCCATGTTATCATGAACACCTGCGTCTTCCCCAGCCGAATTGGCTTGAGGGTATTCCCGAGACAAGAAAAGAAACATCGCCGTCGCCCAAACGTCCAAGGTATAGCCAATTTGCACCTTTCGATCCCAAGCAAAGCTTCATGCCAACCATAACTCCAATGTGCAATGAATGTCGTCCCGCATAGTTCGTAATCGGTACCGTAACGAAACTCCTTCCCGAGGTAAAAATGAAAAAGAAATATGGAACGCAGCATAAGCCTTTCAAAGGCCTTAGAGTCGCCGTGTTCTGGGCCTTTCGGGGTCCCGCCCGTGTGTGCTGAAATATTCCGCCAATACCGCCGCTGCATATGCCGATCCTGCAACCCCCGCAGTTCCGAGGACGAGCTTCCGGCCGAGTCCTCTCTTCTTTCGCGGCTTGGTTTGTTTGTTCGAGGCCAATTCGTCCCTGTTGTTTCCTGTCGATCGATATGGTGGAGCTGGTCTGTCCATAGGTTCCGAAAGCGTATCGTAGTTGACAAACCCAGTAGGACTAGCAAAGCTCCCAATCGCAGACCTTCCCATCATGTCAATCGGATTGACTCGCGGTGGATTGATGGGTGCCGGCACTTCTAATTCTTCGTCCTGTGCCGTCGCTGGTCCCATCTTGCGAAAGATCAGCACATCACCACTGCCTGAGACCACCTCGTATCCTCGAGCTTGGAGGGGCTTGAAGTAAGGAAGAAACTTGGCAGGACTCGACAGCTGAAGTAAAGCATCAGAAAGAGCCATTGGCGTCTCATCATCGCGTAGCGCAGAACTGGCCTCCGCTACGTTGATCGTCTGCGATGTCGAGTCATACGCGAGAATCTTGTACGTAGCTGTCTCGGGTTCTTTTGATGTTGGTTTATAGTGCTTCTCCATAATCGGCATCGTCGATCTTCCACACTCTTCCGAAAAGCTCGTCTGCAGGCCCTGGGGTTCGTGCGAGTAGGGGTCCTTGAACACCTTGCCTCCATAACGGTCCAAGGCTGGCTGCAGTTTCACATTCTCTGTGGGGAAACTTTCGTCCATCGATCCAATGTCGACTTGGTCGACACTTGAGGCCTCTACTGACAAACCCGAGTCCTCGGCCTGGTTCTTGGGGAATAGTGTCGATTTGGAGGGTGAATTTTCCGTGCTCCATGATGTTGTAAACTCCTCGGGAAAATCTCGTACAAAGTTTCCGGTGAGTTGTTGACTCGCCTTGGCTTGCTGTTGCTCTTTGGCCTCGGCCAGTTTCTGTTGACTGCTCTCGTGGGCTCTGCGTAGGGTTGCAGCTCGGATCTTGTCGGCATTCCTAGAGTCGACAAAGTCGATACTAGTTTCGGTAAAGTCGGGAAAAAACCTGTTCCTCTCGCGCTGATAAGTAACTGATGGCCTATCCGTGGTATCTTGGGGACCTGCCTTGGAATCGAACTCTCGGAGGCCGCGGGCGACTTCATCCGGAGGAAGGTTAACCTTGCCGTTAGGCTCATTGAAGCCAACGGCTGTGTATCTGTTCAGGTCCTGGTAGACCTTGGTGGCTTCCTCAGGGTGAACCGGGTAAGCCTGGGCCTGAGAGACAAAACCAGTAGGCTTGTAGCTGCCAAGATCTGTGTAGTTCTTGGTCAGCTCCTCAGGGTGGGTGTGCTGGAAGTTTGCTGCCTCCTCGTACCCAGCAGTGGGGTACTTGGAGAGATCCTTGTACTCCTTGGATGCCTGCTCGGGGTGAATGCGCTCCGTCTCGGGCCCGTCATTCTCAAAGACTGTGTACTTGTCAAGGTCGGCATACTGCTTCGAAGCCTCTTCAGGATGAACTCGTGCGCTAGTTGCATCAGCGTTCTCGAAGTAGTGGTAGTCGGACAGATCCTTGTAAGCCTTCGAGGCCTCTTCGGGGTGCACTCGCATTATGCGCGGCGACAAATCACGGGGAGCGTACAACCTAGTGTCTTGGTACTGCTTGGATTGCTCCTCGGGAGTGAGTTGGCGCAAACCGTCGGGCTCGTTGAATTGGACGGCGCCGTACAAGTGGAGATCTTCGTAATTCTTGGACAGTTCCTCCGCAGTAAGCTTTCGGAGACCATCGGGCTCATTCCACTGGACTGGTCCATACTGATTGAGATCATCGTACTTGCTGGCAAAGTCCTCAACAGGGGCATCGACCTTGGGAGCAAGAGGTTTCCCTCTTGGAGTAGTATCCATCTGGGTCTTCTCGTAGGCCTCGAGGGTTGACTGGCTAACCTCGAACGGGGCGTCATAAGCATCGAGGTCGTCATACTGCTTAGACTCCTCCTCGGGAGTCAAGCGGCGAAGGCCGTCCGGCTCGCTCCAGGCGACAGGGCCATATGACTCAAGATCTTGGTAGTTCTTGGATAACTCCTCCGGAGTTGGTTCCCGCAGGCCGTCCGGCTCATTCCAGCGCACAGCCTCGTACTTGTGGAGATCATCGTAGTTCTTCGACAATTCCTCCGGAGTCTCTTTCCTGAGCCCATCCGGCTCGTTCCAGTGCACCGCCTTGTACTGATCCAAATCATCGTAAGCCTTCGACTTCTCCTCCGCTGTCAATTCCCGCTGGGTGAAGGGGTCATCGAGAGCAGGCGCAGAATACTTGTGGAGGTCATTGTACTTCTTGGAGTCTTCTTCAGGAGTTGGCTTTCGCTCGCCGTCAGGTTCGTTCCATCGTACAGGGCCATAGTTATCGAGGTCGTCATACTTGGGCGACTCGTCTTGCACGGGTCTCTCGTCAATGACAGGCTCGTACTCGTTCAGGTCGCTGTACTTGGGTTTCCCAGAAGGCTTGTCGGTAGGTTTTCCGTCCTTGACGGGACCATACTTGTCCAAGTCTTCATATTTGGGAGCAGAGTGAGCCTCTGTGGTCACATCGACAAAATCAGTTGGCTCGTAGCCCTCCAAGCCCTCGTACAGGGCAGCTGGCCCTGTCATTGATGACTTCTTTGATGCTCGGCGGTTGGTAATGGGGTCAATGTAGGTGGCGTCTTCACCTTGTGCGGTGGTTTGTAGAACATCTTCGGGTGTCGCCGCCCTTGCACGACGTCGGCCGTTGAAGTGGTGCATGTTATTTGGTGTGGTCGTGCGGATGTTGGCGGTCTGGTCGCCTCGGATCAGGTGGTCAATGGCGCTTCGCTCAACATCCTCAATATTCATGCCGGGTCGGACACCCGAGAGGTCATCAGACCAGGATTTGACCTGGTCGACATTGACGTACTTGCCAGAGTCGGCGGGGCGTCCAAAGCCAGCCATTGCCTTCTTAATGGCGGCTTTGGGGTTGTTCTCCCACGAAAGGGTGCGGTTTAATGACTCCAAGTACTGATACCGAAACACGCGATGACGTCGACGGCTTTGTCGTGATTCTGAGGTGGAGGAAGAAGACCAAGGGCCGAAATTGAACTCGCGGGTTTGGCCACATCTTGATTGTAGCGAGGTGGAAGATCTGAGGACGGTTGAGCCGACAGAGCGAGTCTGAAGGAGTCTCGCACTGGGCGAGGTGCGCGAAGCCGTCAACAGCATTGTGTGGGGATGGTGAGGTGTAAAGAGGTGGAGAGGCTAGTGTCTGGGGTCAGCGTCTAAGATGACAGGCGAGTTCAAGTCTACTCAACGCGTGGTAAAGACGCACCACGAATTGAGCAAACACCGGATATTCAACTTACCAGAAAGCAAACAACGGGTGCAGATCAGAAGAGCAAGCACCCGAACCAGGAACCCGGAGCTGCGACCAACAGCTGGTTCAACCGAGGGCCGTCGGCAGTTTGGTGTAAAGCGCGCAGCGACTAACACGCTGTAATCGGAGGTTCCGAGTGTAAGTGTTGGTGAAACTCGGCAGAGAGGCAAGGAAGATGATGGAGAGATGAGGAGAGAGACAGGCCAAGCAAATGAGGGGAACCCGAGGACCTTAAAGGATAACGAAGTGGGAGAGCCATGGATGACTTGCGACGGGGCCCGTTTGGTCCTGAGGTTCAACAGAGGCCGAGTGAGAGCTAAGTGGGACCCTGGAAAGTTGGGGGGAGGGGACAGGGAAGGGGCCCCAGACAACCCAAGACACGGAAAAGAGGGGACATGCGGGCAAGAGGCTTGGGCCTTGGGGAGACGAAGGAGCTGGAGGGGCCTCGGGCTCTTGCCCAGGTGGTGACGCTGTGACACTGTGACGCGAGTGGAGGCCGAGGGATTTCCGTCTCTCACAGCGACTGAATACCCTTACAACGCGCCAGCAACCACACGAGACTTGCTTTTTCTACAGACATAGACATTCTCAAACACAGAGGGGCGTGTCTTGAGGCTGGCTTGCGGCATTGGGGGGCGTTCAGAACCCCCAAAGTCGTCCGCCCAGCTGTTCAGTGGATGGACTGGTCGTCCGACAGGCGCTCCAGGCGCTGCAACCAACTGCAACTCGCTGCAAGAGCCCACACGACCCCCTGGAACCGCAAGCCTGCTGGAGACGCTGCGGTTTGCGGGGAAGACGGCTCCGCCCAGAAGGGCAAGTGGACGCTCTCTGGCCCCGCCAGCACCACAAGCCGAACATGGAGTCTGCCAGCCGCTGACGTATAGCTTGCAAACCAAGGACACCCTGCAGAACGGCAATCCGCTGCAAAACAATGATGGGCACACACGAGCCCCGGAGGCTTGCATCCTGCAACTCGCGGCTCTCCACGGGGATCTCGTGGGATGCTTCGGCATTGAGCCCCAAGAACCAACTGCCATGCATACTGCTTCCTCTGTTTCCTTGCCAAAACAACATCAATGAGCAACCATCGTGGAAAGAGGAAATTCCGCAGCGTGCCCAGGCGGGCGCCGAGGTGCAAACAGTGTGGCTCACGGAGGTGACAGAAGCGGGGATGCCTGCCCGGGAGCTGGTCGGCTTATCAGTGAGGGCTTGTCCAGGGGCGAATCTCTGCCTCGGATCTCTCTGGTAACGACAGTCAGCCGAATGGGCAGACGGAAGCAGATTTATCACGAGACGCCATTGCCGTGATAAAGATACAGGCTAGACAGGAAATGGAGAAACCCGGATTGACAGGCTTGGCGAAAACCGCCGTGGATTCATCTCCGTCCGGCTAAGCTAACAAGAAAGGCGCGAGGAACGGTGGATGCTACGAGAGGCCTGGAACAACTCTAATAACAGAGCTGACGGACCAGACAGAGACGTTCTTGGTTGGGCGGCAGGGCGGGTGGTAAATGCAGCGGCGCGGTGGTGATCAAACAGCCGAATCCTACCTAGCATTCATCCGGCCAATCGTACGACAACCGGGCTCCTGTTGTCTGGAACGAGAGGAATGGCTGCCAGGCCGCTCTCACGCTCGCCCGCAGCGGCGATCCAATGCAGGCTACGCTTGTGATGATGCTCTCGGTGACTCTGGGGCTGACCAGATGCGGGACTCGATGAACCAGAACGCGTCTGTTTGACGTTTGCGAGCGTCGTCTACTTGCTTTTCCCCCCTTAAGCCTGCTTGAAGCGACAGAAGCCATCAGCCTCTTTACCATTCAGCTCAGCTTCTCAGCCTGCCATCAATACCATCCACCTCGACCACCTCCAGCTGTAGGCTGACAAGTCATCTTTGTCGCTCCTGGAATCACTAGCGTCTCTGCCGCGTGCTGTAACTCGATGCTTTCAGAAGCTGATTACAGGGGCATCCCCTCCGGCCGATTGGTACTCAGGCACCAGACAATCTACGGGAATCGTTGCCCTTCTTTGTCTAGCACACGGTTGCTGCTGTCAAAGGAATCCAGGCACGCAAAGTTACCAACGAAAACTGCCTGCTCCAACGTTAAGAACCAGAAAGACTTCGTGCCTGCGGATCGGCGTGAGTCAAACCGGCCAGGGCGTGCCCACAGCGAGTGAGCCAACGGCGTGTAAAACTGTAGGTATCTCCGAACCTGCAGAGTGACAGTAAATTGTCAGCAACATCGCCCCATGAAAGCTTCTCTTCGGAGATGAAAATCAAGAGACTTCTTAAGAGATCGTCTCACTCAACCATTCCGTCATCCATTCTTCTCCGTCTCATTTGTTTCCAGACGCTCGTTGAATGAGGCTCAGTGACTTGAGGCACCCACTCAACAGCCCCGCTTGACTTGACGAAACCAACCAACGTCCGTGCTTGCATGTGACATCACTCACTCCGTCACCAGCATTTTCACCACCAAAATCCATACCTACGTACCTACCATCATCAGCCTTGCCAGCCTCCGCCGTCGAGAACGCGCCCAACAAAAGCCGAATCGGCATCTGTCACCTGAATTCCGCTTCACACCCCCTGGATCCGGGTCTTGACGACAAGCGCTCGCCAGCCATGAAGCGGACTCAGGGAAAACCGGCCGGCCGTGCCTTTGACGGACCCCGCGCCGGCTTCACGGGCTTCGGAGGCTTTGGCGCCGCCGGCTCCGGCACCTCCCTGTCTTACCTCGCCGAGCCCCCGTCTTTCACCGCCGTCTCGGACCCGAATGTTGTTGTGTCGCTTAAGAATGTCCTCAAGAAGGACAGCACCACCAAGGCCAAAGCGTTGGAAGAGCTGCTTGCTTACGTGCAAGCTCATCCTTTTGATAAGGATGGCGGGGTAGAAGAGGCCATTCTAGATGTTTGGGTAAGTACAGTGACAGGGGTTCATGATGTGTGAAAGTATAGTGTGCTAACAGTTGAACAGGTCCAATTATATCCTCGTACCTCAATAGACAACTCGCGCCGTGTCCGAGAGCTCACGCACAACGTTCAGTTTGAGCTGATGAAATCGGCCCGCAAGCGCTTTGAGCGCCATCTCCCCAAGGTTGTCGCCGCATGGCTCGCCGGCCTCTACGACCGCGACCGCGTGGTTGCTCGGGCCGCCAGCGACGGACTAACTTCATTTCTTTCCACACCAGAAAAGGTCCTTGCGTTCTGGAACAAGTGCCAGGCGCAGATCCTTGACTATGCCATCGAGGCCATCCAAGAGACCCAAGAGACCCTCAGCGATGAGCGCTCGACAACAGAAGAAGATGCTGAGGCCAAGTACTTCCGAGTCATCACGGCAAGTTTGTCGCTTGTCTTGGGCTTGCTCCAGAAGGTCGAACCCAGCAATCTCGAGAAGCACCAGTCTCGCTACGACGACTTCTTTGCTGAGGAGAATGTCTGGAAGACTATCACTTTCAAAGACTCTGCCGTGAGAAAGACGGTTTGCCAGCTGTTATTCGCTTCCATCGACCGCAAGCTACCATATGCAGAGTCGCCAAAAGCCAAGCAGGCTTTTGTTACCGGTGGCCTCAAGACCAACCAAGCCGGCTCTGCCCTCGAGTATGTGCGAGCCTTGACAAAGTTGACTCAGGCGTACCCAGATGTCTGGTCATCATCCAAGCCACCAAGCGATTCCAAGTCCCCTATGGGTAGGCTGCAAGCCTTTGTTGCCAAGGGCTCTCAGGGAAGCCAGCCCAAGTTCTGGGAGTACCTAGATCAACTACTGTCAATTCTACCTACGGATTTGATTACCTCCGAGGTGGCTTCCCAATTCTTGACCTCTCTCAAGTCAGGAATTACACACCGAGAGGAGCCTCGAACGAATACTTCCTTCGCCTGGAAGTGCTACATCGATACCGCGAAGCGATTACTGAGCAGCCTGCCTTCCGAGGATCAACTACCCTTTGTTCAAGAGCATCTCTTCCCCCTCATCGAACAGTTCCTCTTTTCAGTCTCGGAAAAGACACCCGCGATCCCTCTTGGTCCCAATGCTGTTTCCATTCTCGTCGAGGCATACATTGCCACCGTCCAGTCATCGCCACCTGTCGTGTCCGCGTCTGAGGAGGAATGGAACCGGCTTGCGAGCATCTTTTGTGCCAAGATCTCAGGCTCACTTCCTGAGGTATCCCGAGAATATCAGCAATCGCAGGATAAGATTGCGGAAGAGGGCAGGCGGTGGTTCAGTCTCGTGGGCCAGATTGAAGACAAGATCTTGGACCTCGCGGAGGGTATCCCCGACCACACAGCAGATCCCTCTCTTAAGGTCATCACCCAGAGCATCTCTCTTCTGGAAAGTCGCAATCTGAAGCCATATGGAGCTGCTCGCATACTTGAATACGCACTTAGCACGGCCCCACGCCTATTCCATGGCGACGGAGCTAAAAAGGTTGCCAGTTTTCTCAGGTTCCTGACCGAGAATGATACCGAAAAAGCCATTTCTTCGCCCTCTTCTCGACATATTCTCTCCTCCCTTCACCTCCTCGGCTCCGTGTCAACCGAGTTTGCACCAATTTGGAACCTGTGGGTCAATGCTATTCTCGAGCTTGAGTCCGACACGGACTCGGCACTGGCATCTCTCATTTCCAACGACAGAGGAGCTATCCTTGCCAAAGGAAATATGGATCTGCAGAAGCACATCATTGCACACGCTGTTCTCCTGGCGTTGGGTGCTCCCGGTACCTGGGATTTGCTGGAAGCCGCTATCACCTACCAAACCCTCACCGATCCTAATTATCGAGAGCTTATCCAGGCACTGGTCGAGATACTTGAAAAGGAGCCTGGGAGCACAGAGTCTACCCTCCAGGCTTTGGAGATTGCTGCCAAGGGCAGACCGGAGCTGTTTTCTCGGGACGAGAACGTCCATACGACACTAGTGGCGTTGTTATTGGGTCTCTCTGAACTTGACAACGCTGCCGTTTCCTCCAAAGCCACTTCCATTCGCACCCTCTTGGACAGTCATACCGATGGCAAGTTGCCTGTTGTTGCCGTCATACAGACCAATTTGGAGCGGGCCGGACCACAGTCTCTAGATATCGAGACACTGGTGTCACAAGCCGAGAATGCCGCTTCTGGTGACATTCCTTTGGAGGAGCTCTTCCCCAGCACCAACATCTGGATGCAAGAACTCGCGCCGTTCCTAGAGTTGTCTCTCAATCCCTCTCTGTCCATCACCAACAGCATTGGTGGTGCGGCTGCATTGGTGAAAGGAGCCTCTCGATCTACGCAACTTCGAGTTCACAGAGACAGAAAAGGACGTGCCATTCCCACGAGAATGGCCCTCTATGCGTCCCAACTATCCGACAAGCTCCCACTTTCGCAGCTGCCCAAGCCTTTCCAGCTCGAGCTGCTGTATCTTCAGTGTCTAACTGTCCAGCTCATCTCCGATCAGATCACTTGTATGGAGGATAACCGGCTATGGAAGACCCTAAAGCAGGGAGAAGCTATCGGACAAGCCGAAGGGCTTGTCACAAGGACGCGGGGGGTCCTCAATGCTTTAACTTCCGATGTCAAGACTTGGAATGATTCTAATAACGATGCCACATGCATCACCCGCGACCTCGTCAACCTTCTAACCAAGCACTCGACAGAATTGACACCAAGGGGTTTGTATAGCGCCAGAGCGCTTGCGGAGCTGGTTCAGTCGTTGACCGAGGCCCATGGGGCTTCGTCGGGTCTTGAAGACTCGCTCCTCAAACCCGAGATTCTCAAAGTTGGTCCTACAACTGTCTTGCCTGCTGCAGCGCTCCTGGCTGGGTTTGGTGAGACCCTCCAGCCTTCCAAGACCGCTAATACCTTTTGCAACCGACTGGTGAGCGAGGTTGCAGGAGCCAAGGCCCAGGGCGACAAGACCTTTATGACATTGGCACTGCTCTCGTCGTGTGGGCAAATCTACGAGTCTGGCGAGATGCCTGTTGCTAACAATCGCATTGTCTTCGCTGTTCGACAAATAACTTCTTGGCTTGAAGAGCCCGAGGAGCTAAACCCGGCTCTCTGCGCCGAGATTTGCCGGTCTTTGACCAAGCTGCTGCCATGCATGAAGGACGTGTATGGATCTTATTGGGAAAAGACGATCGAATTCTGTATTTCGCTCTGGAATCGGGCTCACGAATTCGCCCTCGAAGACGCACTCCCTTTCATTCACTCGTCGCTCAGATTATACAAGACTCTGGAGTCACTCCAAGAGCCTAATGACGATCTTCAGGATGCCATCAAGGAGTATGCGAGCGCCAAGCCTAGGGCGTTGATTGAGCTGCTTCGACTTTCACGCGACACCAAGTCTCAGCCTCTGGAGATTGTGGATGCCATGCTCTGCCGCGAGGTCGAAAAGCTCCCTCTCCGCCACGTCCCAGATCTGTCCGATATCTTTGCTCTAGTGGCTTCAGAATCTCGCGACATCCAGACCGCCGCCTTCAACTTGCTTCACCGAGCTATCCCCGAACAACAGCAGCAGCTATCCGTCGATGCTTTCCTTGACAAGACAGGTGTGCTAAGTGGAGTAACTTCAGATGGAACTCCGCTAATCTTTGCAGATGCTCGACTGCCCGATGAGCTTCTCTCACTCCTCCTAGACGCTCCGACACTCGAAAAGTACTCGGACGAGATGCTTGCGGAATTTCCTTCTCCCATTCGATCATACCTCCTGTCGTGGAAGCTGGTCTTCGACGCCTACTCGACCCCGTCTTTCAAGATCCGCAACGACTTGACTAAGAATCTGAAGACAGGCAATTACGTGGCGCCGCTGCTTGACTTCATGTTTGACGTGCTGGGGCACTCGGCAGCACACCCGCTCAAGCTTGAAAAGGTCAATCTTACTACCGAGCACATTCACGACTACGATGTGAAGCTCGCAGAAGCTGAGCCAGAGGAGAAGAACATGCAATGGCTGCTGGTTCATCTATTCTACTTGATTCACAAGTTCTCACCCGGTCTGTTCCGTGCCTGGTACACGGACTGCCGCTCGAAGCAAACACGAATCGCGGTTGAATCTTGGACGACAAAATACTTCTCACCCCTCATCATATCAGATGCTCTGGACGAGGTGCAGGAGTGGGCCGCCAACCAAGAACCGCCTGCGATGGACGAGCAGGAACTAGTTGTACGTGTTGGTCGAGCTGCTAGAGAAGTGACGGCCAGCTACGAAGTCGACGAAGACTCCGCCGCCATCGCCATCCGCATCCCGCAAAACTACCCGATCGAGAACGTGTCGGTCCAGGGCATCAACCGCGTCGCCGTCAATGAAAGGAAGTGGCAGAGCTGGATCATGACCACGCAGGGTGTCATCACCTTCTCCAACGGCAACATCATCGACGGCCTCCAGGTCTTTAGGCGCAACATTACCGGTGCCCTCAGAGGCCACGCCGAGTGTGCCATTTGCTACAGCATCATCTCGACGGACAGGCGCACGCCAGACAAGCGATGCGCGACCTGCAAGAACTTGTTCCATCGGTCATGTCTGTACAAGTGGTTCCAGACCAGCAACCAAAATACATGCCCGCTGTGCAGAAATCCCATCGATTACTTGGGCTCGGATACGGCGAAGAGACGCCAGACTGGAGTTAATCAATTTGAGGAAAGATAGACATAGACAGTCAGAAAAGTGATTGAATAAAAGGAATTGGCTGCCCACGAAATTACCGCTTCAGAATAGGGTATCTCAACGTAAACGACTCGCCGCGTGAACTGAAAACCGTCGCCTAGATCCTAACTCCCCCATCTTCCTTGTTTTCGGAATATTTGTTGTCCTTGGCCTTCTGTTTCTTCTTCTTTTCGTCGTCGGCTTCGTAGCCGGACTCTCCACCTTTGCCGGTATTGTCCACTGCCTGTTTCTTCGCGTCGTCCAAGGCCGACTTAGGGAAGAAGGCGCCCCCCTCACTAGTGTAGCCGCCGATAACGGGGGTGTTATCTTTGGGCTTGGGCCTCGGGATGTCGATGGGTGCGCTTCGCTTGTCTGCCAAGGTCAGACTAAGCAGGAGAGACGAGATGGGAGAAGGCTTGCCTGGGCTGGACATTGTGAATGTGCTGTTGCGGGTTTGGAATTGGTTCAAGATTTGGGCAGAGGTTGGATGGGGGAAGCAGGAGAAGAAAGAACCCCAAGAAACGGATTATGTAGTTTAAAATTTAAGCGTGACAGTGAATGTTTGTCTCAAGCTGCTCCATCAGGCTTGTTTCTGCGTGCTTGGTCGTACAAGCCGACGGGATTCCGCTTTATTGGCAGCGGTGGCTGTCAAGCTGGATATAATTCGAAGCTTCTAGCCTTATCCTTCGTGGTTTGCTGCGAAAGCTTTGTGATTAAGTGCCTACACTCGTTGTTAACTCGGGTGCGTAAAGAAGAAGATGAACAGAACGAACCTGCTCTGCAGTGAATCTCTTGCTGTCATACCGGACCAACGAAGCCACGAGGTCCCTGAGTTCAGGGTCCACTTCTGGAAGAATGGCATCCCAAGGAGGTGAGGGAAAAACTGTCCAGAGCTCGAATGGGGAAATCTTGAACTCCTTTGCTTCTGGCCAAGTTTCTGCAGTAGGGGTACCGATGGTCTTGAAGATGCTGAGAATGAGGCCCAGCTGGCTACCGTCCTCATGCGCAGCACGCGACTCAAAGATAGGTGCGGGAGGGTTACGGAGAGCCTCTGAGAGCATGACGCCTAGTCCCCACATGTCGACTTCTGGCCCGTACAGCTTATTTCCAAAGAGAACGTCTATCGCTCGGTAAGGGCCTGTTCCAATATCGAGGATCTTGTCATCGGGTGGTTCAGACTGAACAGAGAACTCGGGATGCCATGCGGTTCCAAAGTCGGAGAGGTAAGCTGGGCCAATGGGAGAGTCCAAGAGGATGGCGGATGGCTTCATGTCTCGATGTATGATGCCCTGTGAGTGGATGTCCTTTAGAGCATTGAGCGTGTCTCTGAATATGCTGCGAAGAGTGTCCCGAGGTATAGGCCCTTTGTCAAGAAGGTCGCCGAGGGTGAAGGGCATGTACGGAAAGACAAGTACGAATTGCTGCTCCTGATCGCGAAAGGTTTCGAGCAGCGGGATACAGGGTGGTCGCAGAGTCTTGAGGATCCTAGCCTCACGCTGAGGGTTGTGCGGCTCGATATTCTGATAGGCCACGATAACCTTGAGAGCCCTTTCACCAGACCGATAGACCTCGGAGGTGATGCCGTCGGAGATGGGGTGGCAGTTGCGGTAGGAACCTATACGAACACCGCCAGCGTCCTCTCCATCCTCAGACTCTGAGGCATCCTGCCGAGGCGGCGGAGTCGAGGTGGGCTGACAAGCGAGGTTGTACTCCTCCTAGGCCATGTCAGCGGTTCCCGAGCATTGGGCTGCCGCGAGACGCGCACCTGGGTGGCCGAGACCTGAAAGGCGGCCTGTTCGATGGCGATGGCTTCGGTCATGCTGGTCGTGGCCAGCGATTGTTGGCTGGGGGTGTGTTAGTTGCGGTCTAAGAGTTGCTGGCAGTCTACTTACATCTTTTGGATGGTCTCGTAACGCTGAGATGCCGTGAGGGCGGCTTTCCAGTCAAGGGACGCCATGTCGATACTGCGGTGAGGCCTACTAAACTTGCTGTGTCTCGACTATTCATTCACTCTACTCTTGAACGTATTGTCTGGTGCTTCAACTAGGGTTCCTGGGATAGGTCAATGGGTGCCAGCTGGGCTGTCTGTCTCCTGCTCAGGATCAAACAAAAAGCCAATTTCCCCCGCCTTGACGGCTCAGTCGATCCCCCGACAGATGAACAAGGGGCAAAAGATCGGCCCTGCCAGGGTGTCTCAGGTCTCGACTGACGTACGCAGAGGCAGGAAAAAGAGGCGGGAACAGGCCCGCAATTTCATTCAAGCAGAAACAAGGCCCAAGATGGGTTCAGGGCAGGGGTCACTTTTTTGTCTGGTCCTTTCTGAAACAGTCTCTGCTGTTTGTGAGTCTGTTCTAGGGATGCTCTGCTGTTGACCAAGTTGTGTATGTACCCAAGTGTAGAGAGAGCATTGGCTGCTGCAACTATTCGCGTGTTACAAGTGCCGAGATTATGAAGTCATGCTTCTGTCCTCGTGACCTCGGCCGTGACAAGCGAAGCTCACTGAAGCTCTTCGACCTTCTCGAAGCCCACCAACCACAAAGCTAAACCAACCACGGCGGGCCAATCATCTTCAGCAGCTCCACTACCCAGTAAAGCCCAGCCCCAGCCGCCTTGGCCTCGCTCGCTCATTGCATTGTCCCAGCCGAGCCCGGTTCAGTTGGACTCAAGCCAGAACTGCTTCTCTACTCTGCTTCTTCCATCTTTGGCAGCACAGCATCATAATTCCTCGCCATCCGACTCCTCCGAATCTCCCATCAACGAGCGACATGCCCCTTCTGGCCCGCCCTGAGTCGTAACATCTCTACGCCTGCTGCTCCTGTCCGACCAACCGGCCGAAACCCCCATCATCACCGGCCAAACAAAGCTCCCTCCTCCTCCTCTCCCTGTGCCGACGTCGACCTCGCCTTGATCGTCACCTCCAAACCTCGAACCGACCCCTCCTCGCCATGCGCATCCTCTCCTCGGCCGATTAATCGTATATACTTAATTCTCCCCGTCTTTCGCCCGCCGCTATATATAATTCCATCCTCCGTTTGCGCCGCGCCGCTCGTCAAATCGGTCCACCATGGAAGACATGGCAAGGCCCGAGTATCCCGCCATGCTGGTGAGGCAATCCCCCATCCGCACAACCCGACGCCGAGCCGCAGCAGCCGCTAGCCTAGCAAGATCCGTCATCGAGCTTGTACTGACTCGCTTTCTTTGCGCAACCCATAGGCAGCTCTCCAGCCCAGCCAGGCCGTGCATACTCTCCAAGATCGAGTTAAGCGCATATCCCGCATCAATGTCGAAGTCGCCGACTGGCTCCAGGTACGGCAACCCCTTGACATGGACGTCAATGCCTACACGAAGGCGTCGAGCCATTCTCGTCGAGCCCTCGCTGTCGTTCACATACTCACCCTGACACTAGGAGCGCCGTCGCGTCGAAGAGCAGTATGTGCAGGGTCTGCGAAAACTCGCAGGCTTCAAGACGCCCAATGCCCAGTCCGAGCTAGGGTAAGTCTCGATGCTTCACGGTGCCATTACAACCAGCAGTATGCTCACAGTTGCCACAGCGTCTTCCAGGCCCCCTGGAACCGAATCATCGACTCGGTCGAGAGCATCGCCCACTCCCACCACCAGCTTGCCGATCGCATTGAAAGGGACGTTGAACATCCGCTACGCAACTTTCACAATCGCAAGGACTTTCAGAACATCAACACCATGTCCAACAACCTAGCCACCATGGCCAAGGACCTGGAGGAAGCTCAAGACCGCTCTGACAAACTCACCAGGAAGGGGGGCCGCGCCAATACTGCCAAGGTCGATGCCGCGATTTCCAGACTTGAGGCTGCTACAGGGCAGTGGGAGTCACAAGCGCCCTTCATCTTCGAAAACCTTCAGGCTCTCGATGAGTCGCGCGTCAACAACCTACGTGATCTGCTCACCCAATACCAGACCCACGAATCCGACCAGGCGGGGCGCGTTCAGGAGAACGCAATGGATACCCTTGCACTCATGCTCGAGATCGATACGGACAGAGAGATCCAATCCTTTGTTCACAAGGCGACCGCTGGCAAGGCGAAGCTCCCCACGAGAGAGCTCCCCACGAGAACCTCAACTCGACAATCGTCCGTTGCCGGCACCACGCCCTCGACACCAGTGCCCCCAAGCACTGCGGGTAGCACCAATGCGCCGACACCGAGCATCCAGGCACCTCCTCCTCCCCCTGCCCCCGCATCTTCTGCCACGCATGAAGATGATGTGAGCGAGAACAATTCAGTCCCACAAGAGCCCAAGCCAGGTAGGTTGGTTCACTGGCACGTTGTACGCTTCGCTAACAGCTTCAAGGGGGCAAACTTCGCCGTCTCGGTACCATGTTCGGTGGACGAAGGCGACAGAGCATGCACGCCGGTTTCGGTCAGCTATCCCCTCAAAAGGGAGGTCCCAGCTTCGGAAGATTGGGAACCAGCCACAGCCAGAATGACCGAGGTGTCTCTCCCAGGGGCTCTTCAACAAACCTGCAGGAGCATCATCGCCTGTCCTCCCTAGCAGAAACTCCCGACGTGCCTAAACTACCCACCGCGGATGACCAAGCGCCCAAGCCCGAATCCACAACGCACGAGAACACGAACGGAGTGTCGCACAATGAGGGCCTTCTCGACAGCCCGATCCCACAAACGGCGCCAGGAACGGTCAATGGCAACCATGAGCTGGATCTGTCAGATGTCCAGCCACCCCCAGGCCCTCCTCCGTCTCACAAGCAAGAGAATCAGCCGCCAGCGCCTGCACCTATAATCACAGCGACCAAGGATTCAGAAGGCTACACTGTTCCCCCACCAATGAACGACCCCATCTCGGAGGCTCAACGAGAAGCGCAGAAGGAGGCCGGTGAAGATCCTGAGCAACTGCTCAAGGTTAACATCCAGCAGACGCCAGTCGAGGAGGAAGATCCAGAGGCCAAGAAAGCGGCGATGTCGAGCGTTGCTAACAGCCTTAAGATCGGACCGGCCACCCGTCGCACAGGCACTATAAGAGGACGCCGTGATGTGCGGCATACCGTCTATGTCCCACCGCCCAATCTGCCCGAGAGCGGCACCGATTCTTCACTGGGCGGATTCCCAGTGTCTCCATCGTTACCTGGATCGTTTACAAAGTCCAACACTGTCGCAGCGCTAGCGTCTGAAGCCAGCATTGCCGGAACCTCGGATACTCAGTCTGTACGATCGGGCAACTCGCTAGGAAGTCTCGCTCACCCCAAGCACCCTGATATGACTGCTCCTGGTCTGAACTCGTCCATCATTGAGAGTGTCTCAGCTGTCTTTGAGGATGGTGCCATCAAGTCTGCGTCTATTACGGGTGAGGTGGCGTTTGTTAATAACCCTAGTGACTCTGGCGATGCAAAGAGTAAGTTGTCCAGCAAGTTCATCGAGTATCCACTGACATGAAGAAGGTTATGAGACCATCCGCATCAACAACTTTGCGGCTCTCGAGCGTATCGGGCCAAACCGCATCTTTGTGCAAAACTCGTCACCTGAGCATCACGATCAATTCGCCCTCGACGTGTCCCATCTCACCAAGACGGCCACGGCATTCTCGTATCGCGTCTTTGCTGACGAATCCGGCGCCCCGACGCTGGGCGAGTATGCGCCCCTGCTTCTCAAGCTTGCCTGGAAGCCCCAAGGAGACAAGCTTGGGTTGCTGTTACAGTATCAGCTCAACCCGTCATCGAAGTTCTCCGCCCCCGTGACGTTGCACAACGTGGTCATCGTGGCCACATACGAGGGCCGCTCGAGCGGCGCGCAGACAAAGCCTGTGGGGACACACCTCAAGGAGAAACACCTAGTATACTGGCGATTGGGCGACGTGACCCTTACCAACGAGCCCCACAAGATCGTGTGCCGCATCATCGGCCTCGAGGGCGCCGAGCCCAAGCCGGGACACGTTGAGGCCAGGTGGGAGTACAGCGCCTCGGGAGATGAAGCCCTAGGGAGCGGAATCTCCATCTCGAGGCTCGATGAGGGCAAGGGCAAGGCGAAGGAGCTCTCCGATGACGACCCCTTTGCCGACGACAGCGCGAGCACGAACACCGAGCCAAAATGGGTAGACGTGCCTGCGGTGAAGAAGCTCGTCAGCGGTAAATATGAAGGCCGGTAAGCTTGAAGAGAAGACATGAGGGCTGGCGAAATGTTCAAGGTGCGAAAATTTTCACATGCATGGATAGAGAGGCCAAAAAAGGGGCGCGGTTTTTGAATAACGTCCCTGGCGGCGCATTGAATAGCGAGCGTGATGGGAGGCTAGCACCCCATTGTTGGGTTTACTTTCACTCCTTTTTGTTTTCCTTGTTTCTCTTTGTACTCGTATTATTTTTCCTCTATTGTTTCCTTTCGTTTAGGATTGTCAAAACATTGACGGCTGGATGGATGGGTCTATTGGGATGAGAGCCGAGAGGGCAGTGCTGTGGAAGTTGTATGTATGTATCTACCTTGATAGTCTCTGTATGGCTAAAACAACATGTCTATATCTCGATGCAGAAGGGCCCACCAAAGGGATGCATGTCTCGAGGCACGTGGATTTACGTTGTTGACATGTATTGATGTCGCTACCTCTATGCTATTCCATTCCTTTTTGACCCCGCCTATAACGCGCCGGTCCGGATACTCCAAATGACAGTTCGCCCGTCGCTTCTGTCTGGTACATGATGGTACATACGTGGGGAGGATACAAATGGAAGTGTTGCGGGGACGCTGGTGTGTATGTACAGTTGTAGGCATGATGGCTGGGGCATCATTAGAAGAAGCCTAGGTGGGGCTGAGCATAACCAACTGAGCTTCAGACACCTCGTCTACTCAGACTTCTCGGTGGTCTCTTTGGCCTTCTTACTCTGCTCGCCCTTCTTCCACTTGGAAATCTTCTCGCCCAGGTACCGCCACGTCCGCGAGAAGCCGCCCATCACGAGTCCCTTGATGCTCTGGGTCGTGCTGGGCCAGTTGACCGTGTGCTTAATAACGGTCCGCACGATCTCGCGCAGCTCTTGGGGATCGTCCTTGGCGATCCGCCGCTCAAAGTCGCCGCCTTGCATACGCGGGACAGAGGCGCCTTGCTCGTCGGACGCCTTCTTCATGAGCTCATTGAACTCGCCGCGAGGGATACCAAACTTCTTCTGGTACTGGAAGTAAAGCCGGGAACGGAAGGTCTTGGGCAGTCGCCGGACCATGTTGCCGCGGCGGACAGGATCCATGTCCTGCTGCAGGGTGTTATTTGCCTCAGGGTTGAGGATCCAGTTCGAATCGTCAATGCGGGAGGGCCCTGAGAAGTCGACGTTCGGGAGAGTCTTGATGAGAGGGGCATAGAGACGGCGGAAATGAACGATGTTATTGTCGACAATGTTTGTGACCTTACTCTTATTCTCGGTAGGTAGAGACATGCGAGGGTCGCCGAGGTAGCTAAGGCCAGCGATGGTACTGTAGAGCTGGGCTTCTGTGAAGTCGGGAGGAAGAAGGAGCAGGGCTGTTCGCACGGCAGCGATGAGGTTGTGCTGGTTTGCGAGCCGGACCCGGGGATGGTCGCGGAGGATCTTGACGGGCTTTTGGAGACGGCCGGCGAGGTAGAGGCTGTCCCAAGAGGACAGATCGTCGACGAGGTTGTCGATACTTGTGACGCCGTACTTGATGAGCATTCCGTTCATCTCGATGTAAGGGTTGAAGTAGACGCCCGCACCCCAGTTCTGCACGCGAGAAACAAAGCCAGAACCCAACGACGCAATTCCTGAGTAATGGTCTCGGTGTTGCTTCATATTGATGGAATGCCAGTGCTGAGTATGTGTTACTCCAAAGATGAAGTCAATCATCTTGGGAGAGCCCTTTTGCGACTTGATCAACGCTTCCGGCGGGTTGGGGTGAATGGAGCGAAAGGCGGCCTCGGAGATGCTGGGTTTGGACGTTTCTTGCGGGAAGACACCAGAGCCGTACGCGAAGCAGTAGACGATGGGTGCATTGAATTGGCGCAGCATAAGGCGCAAAGCCTCCTTGAGCTCATAATTAATGATCATATGTTGGTTCGCGCCGAAGAGACGATGTGGTAGGTCGTCAAAGGACTTTATGGACGTATCAAGGTCTTCCCAATCGCTGCTAAAGACATTAATCTTGCTCGATTGGGGAGTCGAGGATGCGCTGCTCGATATTGACGAGTCGGAGGTCGAGTCGGAGGTCGATGCCGATGTTGCGGAGCTCTCGGAGTCGCTGGAGCTATCGTCTCGCTTCGAGGATTGGGAAGACCATCGTGGAAGAGACGGCGAGGATTTGTATGGTGTCAAGCAGAGTTGTCGCAAGAAGGGGGGTAGCTGGCGTGTGGACGACGTTCGAAGGGATATGGCTCGGGTGGTCACGGAGGACTAAACGAAGCTGTTAGAGGCGATAAGATAAGTACTGTGGGATGAACAGAGCTTACCCTGAGGCCAATTGAGGCCATTTTTACTGATGTGAGTTACTGTATGTGCAGAACAAGTCGTCGAGTATGGGGACAGTTTGAGATGAATACGAAGAAGAGTTGGGGAAGGGCAGCTCAAGCTGCGGCGGCGTTGAGGCTACCTGGTCGCATACTCGATCCGGAAGGGCAGGAGGGGATAGCGACAGGAGGAGTGGACGGCAAGAGCCCCCAATAGCAACGACACAAGCAGACGTCAGTGGAGACGCGCAGAGAGGCTCTGTGTGTACGGGATCGCAAGGAGATCGTCGGGCTGACGAGATCGGCTTGTGGAAGCTTTTCTGTTGGATAGAACAAGCAAGAAAATATGCCCCCCAATGCCGAGCGGGTGGGAAATGGTGGGTCACGGCTCAAGGAACGGCCTCAAACGGCCAATCACGTGTCAACTTGGCGGCGGGACAGGGTCCCCCTCCTGTCAGGTACGTACCGGCGCTGGCCGAGCCGGCGGGATGATGAATGCTACGTCACTGGGCGATATCGCCTTGGCATCTGGAGTTAGGAGACGTCAACAAGATGCGTCATGGATGGACGGACATCCAGGGGATCTATTTCCAGCCAGTTTCAGCTGCATCAATGAGGTTTACGGGCCGATTTGTTGGGTTTACTCCACGTGGTTGAAGCATGGCAAAAGGTTGTAGCTTGAGCTAACACTTGGAGCTCAAGGAAGCTTCCTCATTGAGGAGGGCGAGCTATGTGCCTGGCATTGGAATAGGTTGTAGCTTGCAGTAGCCAATCGTGGTCCTGGTATAGGTAAGTCAGGTAGGTTACAGACAAGACAGCTTAGGCAGCGGACTTGGAGGTTCCACACAGAAATATCCCAGTTCTTTGTTCGTGCCAAATTTAGGTCGAGGTTTAGACATGCTTCACTATGAAGCTCCATCTGTCGTCAAATGTCAAATGATCAAATCGCAAGTACATCTAATAGTGACCCTAATTAATATCTAGGCTTTATGAGGCCATTAATTGACGAACCCCTTCAAGGATCGTCGCAACAGAGCTGAGTTCAAGTGAAAGGAGTCCTGAGGTTGGATTACCCTGGACCAAAACATGCCTCAGCTTTGAGTGCTGTTTTACCAACCCGGGCAACTCAGATTTAGATTGGGTCAAGAAACCTTGGTTCCTACAGAATACTTGTAGTGTGTTAACTTTCTTCAATTCTCTGCTGTTGTACGGTTTTGGGTACATTCGTGCCCCAAACTCACTGATGCATCTGTCACGTGACCCAACAGCTGCTGTGGTGATCACAAACAAACGAGCCAGGGATCGCGACCCTTTTCTCCAAAGAAACAACCTCCGCCAAACGCCACGGAAATGCGCGCGCACACGCCTCACGAGGGCGAAGGCCCCGGAAGCCGTCGAAATTCGGTCTCAAACAGGTTTCGAGCAAGTACGTCCGCCATCGGGCGTCCACAGACCTCACTACGCGAGTCCAGGGTAAGTCAACATTCCAAACAAAACAAACATGAGCTTCGCCGCGCATCATCGACAGTTTCTAACGGCTCATCGCTACAGATATCATCCTTCCGAGCGAGCACGCAACCGACGTATAACCTTTTCACGGGCGAGTCAAACCTACCTCGGCCTTCCTCTCGACAAGGGCACGTCGCCGAGTCCGTCCGCCCTGGTTCGCGCGAAAGTTCTAAGGAAAACATGGCGCCTCCGGACGCGGACGAGTATGAGAAGTACAGGAAGGAGATCGAGGCCTTAAAGGCCGAGATTGGGACCTTGCAATATCGAATGCAAACCACCGAGCAGGAGAAGGAGATTGCTCTGTCGCAGCACAACAGCAAGCTTGAGCAAGCCCGACGGCGAGAACAAGACGAAGCGCAACAGCGCCAGGCCGCCGAGGCCGAGCGCGAAAAGGCGGCGAGTCAGACACAGGCTCTGCGAAAAGAGCTGGACGATTTGAAAGAATCGATAGAGTCAGACAAGAAGGCTCTAGAACGCAAAGCCCGCGAGGCAGAGGATGAAGCCCGCCTTCTGCAGGAACAGTTGGAGGATCTATCCACCGCCAAGGAGGAGGCTGCGCGCATCGCTGATAGAAAGGTTACGGACTTGGAAATGCAGATTGCTGCGTCGCAAAAGTCACTACAGGAATTCGAGCAAGAGAGCGACCAGCGAGAAAATATTCTACACCAAACACAGGCTCAGTTGGCGGAAAAGGATGCGCAGATCGCAAACCTCGAAGCCGATGTGCTGCGACTCAAGGCCCAGAGCGGAGATGCCGAGACTATGGAGATCATCAGGAGGGAGCTTTCGGAACAGGTTCAGCATATCCGCAATCTCGAGTCGACTAATCGCGACCAGCTCTCTGAGCTTAAGCATCTTCGAGCGCTAAGCAAGGCTGTCGAGGTGGTAGAAGAGGAGAAGCGAAGCCTGCAGCGAAAGCTCGAGGCAGCGGAGATTGTTGAACAAGAGCTGGCCGAGGCCCAGATACAGCGACAGCGACTGGAGGACGAACGGCTGGCCTGGTCGGCATACCTGAAGAATGCCTCTGAGACAGAAGATGGTGAATTCGATTCTCCAGAGGCCGTGGCCCGGGCACTTGTTCAAGAACGATTAAACACAGCATCGTACCTGGACAAGTTGGGTGCTCTCCAAGCCGAGATGGCGGCTACCCAAAACACCATCCAGACACTTCAAAACGAGAAAGCGCAGATGAAGACGGAGGTTGAGAACGCCAAGACATCTGCAAACGCAGCCAACGCAGACAAGGCTCGGATGCGATTGGATCGACAACGCGCCCTGGCTGTCAAGGAAGTTGAATACCTTCGCGCACAGCTCAAGACCTTTGACACCGAGGATGAGACACTGCAGCCTGAGCAATTCGATGAAGCTCGGTCACGAAGAGTCCAGGAACTTGAGGACCTTGTGGACAAGTACAAGACCGAGGTACAGAGCCTCCACGCCGAGCTGTCATCTGTCGAGCCATCAGCCAACGGCACCCCTCAACCCGCGACCGGCAGCAAACGCTCCCGCTCTGAGGACGATGACGTCCAAGAGCAGCTTGGACAGCTTACGCGAAAGAACCGTAAGCTCCAGGAGGAGCTGTCTAGCTTCCAGACCAAGGTCACCTTGCTGGAGAAGGACTTGTCGACCAACCGTGAGCAGCTCAAGGCTGCAAAGAAGCAGACACAAACGCGTGTTCTCTCACTTAAGTCTAACCCGACATCAGACTATGAGGCCATCAAGAGATCTACCATTGAGGCACTGCAGAAGGAGAACCAAGACCTGCTGGCGACGCTTCGCTCCAAAGGCGGCAGCTCGACAGTTCCCACGATTCCGACATCTGTGCTCACGGCCATGGAGCGCGAGGTGCAAGCCGCCCACGCCAAAACCGCTTCCGCCGAGAAATCGGCACGTCGTCTCAAGGAAGTCTGGGGCTCCAAGTCGCAGGAGTTCAAGGAAGCCATTTTTTCTACTCTCGGCTGGACCGTCACCTTTATTCCTAACGGCAAGATGCGCGTCGAGAGCACATTTTACCCTTCACAGACGGACGAGAACGAACACTCAATCATCTTTGACGGCGAGCGGGGAACGATGAAGGTTGGCGGCGGCCCACGAAGTCCGTTTGCAAGGAGGATCAGCGATCAGATTGGCTTCTGGGTGAGGGAGAAGGGATGTATTCCCGGCTTCTTGGCAGCGTTGACGCTAGAGTTTTACGAAGAGCACACTCGAGCTTCGAGGCCTTGAGGGTCTGTCTGCGGAAGGGATGCATGCATATTGTTAATTGGGGCGGATGAGACAATGAACCTATACCCTTGTACATACTACCATTTACGTTACCTTGGGAGTAAGGGCTGTACAATAGACGTTAATGGATCTAACAGGGATCCTGGCTACAAAATGGTGTCGTTTTCTTGGGCGTGTTTGCTATCGATGAGTTTGAGGTTCTGCTGAGGCATTGTATGAATCGAGTCACAGGAGATGCAGTTTGACGATGGTTTGCCCGAATGTGAGTATATCCAAGTCCCTTACCCTACCTATCCATGTCATGTCCCTAATATATAATACAAGAAAAGTAATTCATCACCACCACTTGGTGTCTGTGGTTCGCCACGTGTTGGTGCCGCAGTGCACCTCTCCCGAACCGAGATGATGCGAGAACCAATCGTCCTGGAATGTCACGTTGTAGTTGGCCCTCGCATACGTCTCCCTTACAGCCTTGGCAATGATGTCCTCACCATCAATCGTGGGACCCCACGGGTTAGGAGCAACAACCAGCGAATCCGTCAAGACGAGGCCGTTGATGGTGCCGGGGTAGAAGGCCGCAACCTGCTGCTCAGGATCCACGTCGCGTCGGTTGAGGTTCTTTGGATTCTTGGGCTCGGCTGCCTGGATGATGGACTTGGCCTTGGCGGCTGGGCCGCCGGAGACGGGCTTCTTGGATGCGCTTTTGGCGGATGTGGCGAGCATCATTGGTGAGTCTGACGGGTCGGCTGCCTCTGTCGAGTTTGTCGAGTTTCCGATGGAACAGGTCCAGCCTTCTAGCTGGCTGAAGTAAAAGGTCGCCGGGACGCGGAAGATTTCGTCCTCTGTGATGCCCGTCTCGCGCTTGAGGATCTCGAGATTAGCCTCGATGCGCTTGGCAGAGCTCTTGTTGATGGACTCAAAGTTCTTGAGCTTGAGGACCTCGTTGATGGTCTGCTTGGGGAGACAGGATTCTGGATCGGTGGATAGACGAGGTCGTGAGAGAGCCTTCTTGTTGCCGTGGCCGTCTTCTACTGCCTTCTTGAGGAGGTCGAGACCGGCGAGGGGATCGTCAGCCATGAGGATCCAGCCGCGCTCGCTGTCGGCGGGGAGGAACTGGAGGAACTCGTCAACGTGGCCGACAGAGAGCCATGCCGTGTCGAGGGCGAGGGGAGCCTGGACCTGCTGGGCCTGTAGGAACTCATGGATCAGGGGCTTTCTTCCGTCCCACTGGCCCTGGATGATGCGGCCGGCGGGATAGCTCTTGCCGTTGAGCGTGTAGGGCGGGATGGTCTCGAGGTTTCCGGTCGAGTCGATGGTGTCTCCGTCTCCGGGGTGCTGCACGGCGCCGACCTTGTCGCTGCGGAGTTGGCGGAAGATGTCGCGGCCAGAGAAGCGGCCAGCCTGGGCCGAGCGGATCATGACGCGGAGCACGATGGGGCCGTCGGGGCCGGGGATGCTGGTGTAGCCGGGCTCGAAGAAGTCCTGGGTCCAGATGTCGCCGTTGCTGAAGAGGAAGACGGGCTCGTCGATGCCGGCAGCTGCGACGTTTTCCTTGAGATCGGACACGAATGTTGTTTGGGCGCCGGTGAAGTCGGAGTCTGTGCTGAAGACGCGCTCGGCGAGCTGGAGGTGGTGATGCGTCATGACGGGTGCTACGCGGAGAGCTACAGAATCTTCGGCCTTTTGGGTGCCGTCTTGGACGGTGAAGTGGACTTGGGCTTTGCCGTCCCAGGTTGGGCGACGGACATCGCGGGCGTCGACGCCGAGTTCAAGACCGTCCTGGAGCTCTTGGGCTGTAAAGGTGTGGTTTGCAGCCACATACGTCCAGTCGTTTCCTTCCTTGACAAAGACCCGGATGTTCTTGGCGGCGGCATCGTCGGTGACGTGAATAGAGCCTTTGGCGGAGTAGCTCAGCTTGGCGATGGGGAGAGTCCGCAGGGGGGCCAGGTACTTGGCGTTCCTCTGGACATTACCGGTAGCATCGTTGCACTTGTTGAGAAAGGCCTCGTTGACTTCTGACGCAGAGTCGTTGTCGGGGAGTTTCTTGGAGCAGCGTCGGTCTGTGTCGCCGATGTTGGCGAGGATGAGAGCTCCTCTCTCAGAAGTCCACTCTGCTTTGCCCTTGATGTCTGTGTCGCCCTTTACATCGACCTTGCCATCGCGGTTGGTGTCTGCAAGGATAGTAGCCTTGAGGGCAGAGCAAGAGTTGCTCAACGCTGTTCCTGTTAGTGAAAGAAAGACTTTAATCTAGGAATAGTCAACATACCCAAGGCAAGAACCGCCGCACTGGTGTTGAAGAAACGCATCGTGATGAGCTTGAAGCAACACCATCTCAAATTAACGTTATGCCCCCAGCCTTATAAACTTATTTATCCCTGCCAAATGGTGAACTTTTGACTTGTGAAAGTGGCTCCCCAAAGACGATCTTCATCTTGTTGGGTTGCACGAACCCGTATCCCGCTGCAAGGGGACACCCATGCAAGAGAGTTCTCATTCGTGGAGAGGCCATTCAGCCCTCCTGAAAAGGCAACCACCGGGGTATTTTGTGTTTTTTTAAACATAGCCCTGCGGAGCTTTGAGACGGAGGACTAATTGGTCATCTCGTAAATGATGGCGCTTGGCAGGTGAGCCGAAGTCTCCGTGAGAGCACTCTATCCGAGCGTGAATAAGCATTAACGCGTTTCACTAAGCCTTATTATTCTCCGTCCTGAAACGGGGGGACTCTACAAAGGTTGTTTTGGGGGCTGCACTGCCTCCATGGGCCGATTCACGCTCCTGAGCCACGCGCTTACGTCGACGGTTTATTGCACTTTTAGAAGGTGAGAAGAAGCATAAATTTAGGGCGTGGCCCGCCGTTGGACGGCCCGTATTTGATCGGAGAGCCTCATTTTAAGTGAGACATCGTCCTTCCTTTTGAGGCCTGATGGACAAAGCCTCTCTCGCTTGGGGTTTTACGTAGACAGGGTGGCTTTGTATTGTGCATCTTTAGGTAGGACTTTTGTTGGGGTCCTGTCTTGTATGATTTGCTCTGTGAGAGGGCTGAGCTGGTCTGCACTTTAGGCAGAGAAGTGCGTAATGATCATGGACCCCAATTCTCATGTCACTCACGGAACGTGTACTTTGCGATGGAGTTTATGTGATGTATTATGTACCAATAGCTCAAAGCTATCCAAGTCTAAGTACAGGAAGCCCCCCTCAATCTTCCTCCTGCTGATTCTGCCGTCCGCACGTCGGAATCAAAGAAATATCGTCCATCATGATAACAAACGGATCAGGGTTGTTACCATTGCACGATAGTTCAAACGAAAGCGGAGCAACAGTGGAAGTCGGGTAGACGGTGTTGTACCGGTTAACATAGCCATTCGGGGCACGGTTGTCGTAAAAGGGGTCAAAGTTGTCAAAGTTCCTGTTGTCAAAGCGCACGAGGATGTCGCACTCGTCGAGGTCAAGCTTCTTGCCCTCGGCTGTGTGGTGCCAGTAGCTGAGGGTGTACGGCTTGCCGATTTCGAGACCGCCAATGTTCTGGGAGAAGCCCGCCTTGGTGTTGACGCTGGGCCAGCGGAGGAAGCTGGAGGGTGTTAGTATAGAGTGTAAAGGTGGTGAGAGGAATTACTTACGCTGCCTTACCGCCGGTGCGGGTTTGGCCTAGGTCGCCGTTGTTGGTGACGCCGGCTTGGCCCTTGAAGGCCCAGCCGTCGCTTGCCAAGTCGGACTCGAAGCCGCCGTTCTGGACGGCGTCCTTTGTAGAGCATGTGTTTGTCTGAGAGGATGATCCGGGCTTGGTTGTCGTGGGCTCGGTGTTGGGGCCGTTGCTGGCACCATTGCCACTGGTGGTGGTGTCTTCGCTTAGCAGAGTGGTGGTGGTCTCTTCAAAGGCAGCACTGGTGGTAGTCTCGTCAATGTTGAAGTCGAGGGTGGTGGTAGTGGTAGTGGTAGTGGTAGTCTCCGCGGGAGTAGTAGTCTCTCCGCTGTCAGCGTTGCTGGTGGCTGTAGCTTCGGTAGTAGTCTCTACAGCAGTGTTTGTCGCACCGCTGGTGGTAGTCGGAGCATCCGTCTGACCATCATGCTCCGAGACAGTTCGGAAGTACCTATCAAGGTCCGCATCGTGGCAGAAGCACTTGAAGCAAGCTTGGTCGTTCCAAGACAACTCAGGTCCAGACCCAGAGCCAAAGTCAGGGTCGTTGATGGAACGAGAAGAGAAGCGGCACATGTTGGCGTCGTTGTCCCAAGCAGAGGACTTGCAGCGGTCGGGCATCTCGCCGCAGAGAGCTTCGCAGTGCCATGAGGAGTGGTCACCGGCGAGGAAGAAGGTGTCGACTTGGCGTCCGTATCGGAAGCAGCCGGTACCACCACCGATATACGAGCATCCGTCAGACTCGGCGAGAGTGCACTCAGGGAGAGATTCGGTGACGGTTGATGGGGCCTCGGTGGAGGTCACGGCGGTCTCAGATGTAACAGTGACGAAGCTGGACGTGCGCCCAGAGTCTGTGGTGGACTGGAGCTTGGTGGGTTGCAGGCTGAAGCTGGTAGACTGGTCACCATTCGAGGGGAACGTGCTGGTCTCACTAGGTTCCTGAGTAGACGAGCCCTCAGGGTTGGACGTGGTCACCGGATCCAAGGGAGGAGTATGGACATCGCCACCACCAAAGTCAAGACTGTAGTTGTCAATAGTCCCGGGAGTGACCTGGTTGGACATGAAGAGAGAGTCGACAAAGATGGTAGATAAGCCTCCGTCCTGGCAGCTGGAGTGGATAAAGATGTCGGCGCCCACCGATGGAGCACTGGTCTGCACCACGATCCTCTCGTAAAAGGTAGCCTGGCCCGTCGAGTAGATGAAGGTGTTGAAGAAGATGCCGTTGCCGAGGCCGGCCTGCAGGACACACATGGTTCTCTGGGCAGGGGCCGTGACGATGTAGTAGAAGAACTGGACCGTGTACTGTGTGCGCGTGTCGAGGTTGTCGAGGAACTGGCCAAAGCCCGCAGTCTCTCCCCTGGCCGTCTGTCGCTTACGTTTTCCAGGAGGAGTCGACGAGACGCTCAGTTGGACGGCGTTCTTGTCGCTGCTGCCGTCGCCGGTGTAGCCGCCGCCCGTAACGAGGGTGCCGTCGCCCGTGACGGTGAAACCGGGGATCTTGCTTGGGTCGCCGCCGGGGTCCTTCTTGCTGAAGCCGCCGTTGGTGACTATGTTCTTGATGACACTGCCCGGAGCCGCAGTCTCGGTTGACTCGCCGGCTGTTCCGGTAGACGTCTCCGTAGCAGTGGTATCCAGAGAGGTCATGGAAGTGTCGAGCGAAGACGCGGTAGTGGTGTCCAGAGAAGTCGCCGACGTGACGGAGCTGGGCTTGCACCGACTCGCCGCAGCAAGATTAAAGGCACCCGTGAGGGCCAAAGCCGCCAAAGCAGCAACAGAACGCATCGTGAAAGAGTGTAGTGATGAAAGAGTGAATGGCCGAGTTGGACGGTTGGTTGCTTCTCCTAGCAAAACTGGACGCGGACAACTCGGGGGATTATATAGCAGACCGGCTGAGCATCGTATAAGAGTCTTCCCCTGATATGAGCGACATCTTTTGCCAGTGGCTTTCGATAGTCTGGTGTTGAAACGTCCCAATTGAGTAGTTGTAGCTGACGCCTCGTGAGGCCGTCAACCGAGCTACCGGGCCCAAGTGCGACGCCACGTCCGGAGGGCAGAGGGGACCGTTGGCAGGGCTGGGCAGGAAGAGGAAGGTCGTTTTTAAGTTGTCCGAGTAGAGAATAGAAGTGGAACCCGTATTTTTAAGGGTTCAATTGGTGTCTGGTTTGAATGTGAATGACAGCTGTGGTGGCGATGCCACTCGAGGTGAACAGGAGTCGGGTCACCGAAAGCCACCAATCTAATCGATCTCACGACAATTTATGTTTAATTCTAACCTCAAAATCTCCTTATTTTATTCCAAGCCCAGGGCTGAAGCTGGAATACGGAATTTCCCGCCACGATGACATCCCCAGGGTCTCGAACTCGAGCGCCCACCTCCAGCTCGGCGCCAAGAGATTCGATAGCGCCACCCGCTACTTAGCCTAGCCTGCCCCTGGGCGCTGGGAGAACTGCCGGAAGCTAGAATTGTGGAAATGAGCATCGACTGCAGTTGGAGAAGAGGAAAGGGTCTGGAATGACGATAGAGGTGGCTGGCTGTAGTTTCCTAATTATGGTGTGACCCGAGCAGTTTTGCCAAAGAAGTATTAGGTAAGTACTTTGGAAAATGATCATGATGATATCTGGTAGCCCTTAAAGATTGCTCTAAACCTAGTAATAGTTTATGATGGTAGCGTGGAAAGGTTGCTATGAACATAGAACAAGATTTATGATGATACTACCAAAAAATCACGTTAAATACTTATTGCAAATGAATTTCTCATCAAAGCCTGTTATGGGTACCTGCAGAACACCGGCAGGACCCACCATCAATACCCACTGGGCACAACCTTAGCTGTTGGAGGGCAGTTGAGGCGCGTCAGCGGTAGCTTAGCAAGAACATCATCATCACAATCAACAATCTTTTCATGGTGACCGTCGGACGCTTCATCGGTCGGGATCACTTCAAGCCCAAGGCGGTGGTCGTCCAGGGCCTGGCTCGTCTCATCCATGATCGCAGTGTCGTGCAAAGGCAGGTTATTGAAAGGACAGCCCAAAGCACGAGAGGTTGGACGTGCGCAGTATGGCCGATATCTACAGACCAGTACTCCCCACCCTACTCCAGAAGTCGAAACGGCGTATGAAGAATACCGTCGCTGTTTAGATCGTGTCACAAGGCTCTGGGCCGGGTTCAGAATATTCTGGACGACAAGTTCTTTCCCGGATGACGAATCAGTGCCCCGTTATCCAATTAATAATCTTTTCATGGTGATGAGACTGGGATATGGTCCGGTATCACACCCACAGTCGACAGGTCTTGTCGAGCGCACGGTTCGTCTGGTGAAGAACCAACTCATGAAGTGGGCGGTGGAGCGGAATGGAGCAGCGATGGGATAAAGCTCTTCCTCAGGTGTTGATCACCTTGAACAGCAGACAGGGCAGACACGACATGGTGTGAGGAGGAGACTACTCTGAGGAGGTCGCTGGAATGCAGTCTGGGAGGCATCACAGAGCTGGCTGTGGGGTACTATAGTACTATTCTTACAGGCAAGGGAGGTTAGGGTCAGGACAGGATCGGGGGAATATGATACGCGGAGGAAGGTAGGTTCTACTTGGGAGAGTACTTGATGTTACTGGGAGGTATTTAAGGGTATATTGATAGAGGAGCACAGCATGTATTTGGCAGGTCATCATGATGATGTGGTCATTATTACTTAGAAGCCCCAAAACGTTGTCATACGCCTGTTGCCAAAGCTGTCCCTGCCAGTCGAACACAGTTGGCCGGCAGGAAGGCGCGTTGGCAGAAAGCACAAGAGAAAGCGTAGCATGACTGAGTGTGAGGAAGGAAGGAAGTCACCCAGGGAGTGGGCATCTCCCTTTCTCTGCACGTTCGGAAATTTCCCTCTTCAACCCATCACCAGACATCAACAAACATCCAAGCAACAAGTATCCAGTCACCAAGCTACATCTCGCCTCTTCAACTCTTTTCATCGACTGCATCACCACGCATTAAGAAGAATACAAGCAGCAAACCCATCTTGCCTTTTCAACCCTTCTTATCTTTCTTTCCATCAACCAAACCACCACACAACACAACCATGCTTTACAGGTCTCGCTGGTCTGCGTCCAAACTACGCAACAACCCCCTTTTTCGCTGGCGTGGCCGAGCCGCCTCCCCACAGCGCGACGAGGCCTCTACTAGCACTTCCGCTCCTACTGGCACTCCGGCTCCTTCTGGCACTCCCACCTCTACCGACGCTCCGCGCCCTACCGATACTGCGGCCCCTGTCCGCTCCGAATCGTTGGTGCAATACAAGCCGACCCCAGAGTGCCTTGCTGGGCTCAAAAAAGCCGGCGCCGAACTTGACGCATACGCGACGAAAAAGGGACGCACATTCACCCTGGAGCCCGCTCAACCTGGGGCCCAGTGCTCTGCGGGTGACCATTGCATTGTGCGGCAATTTGATTTCGAACGATTCCCACAACATCAGACAGTCACCTCAAGCCAGTCTCTACTGAAAATCGAGGGCCGCTATCAAATCCGCACCCGCAAGTCCGGCACGGACCGATTCTTCCATGTCATCTGCTTTAAGAGAATGATGGACCTTCCGTCTCTCGTCCCAGATCGATTTGAAATGAGCCCGGCGCCTGGAGAGGGGGATTGGTTCGGCAACGGGGTCCAAAAGTGGTTCCTCTGTCGAGGCCGCGTTGACTTCAACAGGATAGCCGCACACTTCAGGGCGGGTACCCATCGCGAGAACCGCGACAGATGGACACGAGTTCCCAAATTGGAGATATCAAACAGGCACTATTGCAACGACCCAAACACGTGCATCTGCATATCCCCAAGCCAAATTCCGCATCTGCCTGTCCTTCCGGAGGATGTGACGGACCCAGGCGGCCAGATGTGCAACTTGACCCAGCTGACAGAGTGGCAACCCACACAAATCTTTGCCGGTGGAGTGTTGTGAACATGCCTGAGGTCTGAGGAACTCGGTTGTACTGGAGGAGAAGATGATGGGAGGCAAGCGAGAGGAGAGCGGAGTGGGGTCTGAGCAGTCGTGGGCAACTGCATGGTAACCTCTTTGATTCATGACTTCTAACTATCGCTACGACATCGTTCTTTTGAGGTAGCCATAGAGAAAGCAATGCATTTCACAGTTCTATTTGCCTCGTCTGTCCCCAGCGTAGACATTGCCATTACTTTCTCGATAGACTATCCTGATACTATGTAGTAGCTAAGACTTTGGCTTCTTCTATGATAGCATCTGCTGACCCTTAGCCTAAGAGTAATCATTTAGGAGTCACAGTCATAGGATGGCTCTTATGTTTCTTCACATGCGCTGGCGTAACGCTTCCCGAATGGTGAGGGGCTTGATGTGTGGATACTTGGAGTTGAGAGACCCTTCAGCTGGAATATCAAACTGCCCAGCAACAGACCACATTCCCAACAGAGCGAGGAGTTGTCGAGTTAGTTCTGCAGGAAATGGAGACTTGGCGAGCTCGGCCTTGTGGGCGGGGAGTTCGGTCATCTCCCCTTTCTGGAGCTTTTCCAGTGAGTCGTAGGTGGTGTCGAAAGAAGCCCCTAAGTAAATGTTAGACCTGGAGCCGGAGAAGCAGATAAAGCATAACACGCCTGTGGCTTACCTGTGACTTGCTCGGCAACTTTCAAGAAGCCATTCCACGTCGTCTTTTCCCCGTAGCAAAACGTCAATTCCTCCCACTTCGGCTCGTCCAGAAAAGCAACGACGAATCTTGCCACGTCGTACGAGTATGTGAATGCGATGGGATCGGTTCCCGTCCCAGGGATAGCTGCCTTCTTGTTTGCTATGTCGATTGCCAAAGACAAAGGAGGGATATGTGTCTTGAGGTCCAAGCCGTAGCAGTCCAGGAAGAAGCCGACTGCGAAGCGGGTCCATTCGAGGTTTGTGCTGCGCAGCTGCTCGGCGGAGGCGCGTTGGAAGGCGGACGTGGGAGACCTGCTGTGCTGTTAGTGTTGAGCCGTATTGGCGCGTGCGGAGGTTTACATCTCGTTGGGGAGAGATCCCCAGCCGCTGACGATGAATCGCTGTACGGATGCCTGGGCGGCAGCTTTAATTAGATTGACCTCGGCGCTGGAGGCATCCTCGTTTGCGACCTGGATGGTGGAGATGACGGTTTGCACATCGTGTTCCGATAGGACGTTGGTGAGGGCGTTGACGTTGATGTAGTCGACCACCGCGTGGATTGAGCCATCCGTCTCGTCTAAGCTAGGCTTGAAGCACTCTTGTCAGTTAGGATGAATCAGGGGTCGTCATGAAAATTTACCTTGCGTCCAAGGACAATGACCTTGAGTGACGGGGATTGGGCGAGTGTCTCGACGATGGCACGGCCGACGTGGCCAGATCCGCCTGCTACAGCGACAACCTTCATTTTGGAAATAGAGTATAAGACGATGTCCAGAAGAACAGGCTCCAGCTGTAATGTATTGAAGCAGCATTCTGTCTGGCTGATAGAGCTGCTTTATATGTTGTGGACTCGGGGCTTAACGTCTGTCGACCCCCCCCACACAAACACGCGCGCTTTCCTATTTGGGAATCCAGCGCTCATCCGCATAACCACAATCCCCGATCACACAAGCAGATGACAAAGCCCCTGCTCTTCAAAGCAATGACAAAGACGCCAAGAACCAGGGTCTATCTGATCGCGGAGCCCCCAAACCCGCTCCATAAGCCCCAGCGCTTGTTTAGCGGTCCCAAAAGCTTGAAATGGGCCCATGGCGGAGACAGCGCTTCTGAAGATGTATTCTTGATTTTGAAATGCTAGACAGCCTGCGACGCAGAATGGCCACATGATGCTGCGGAGGGAGAGATGCCAGGGGATTGTTTCTAGAAGATGGGATATGGACTGGACGTGGTGGAAGATTGAGGGGTGTGATGGCTGCCATCCTTCCACGACGACTGTGAGATAGATGATCGCAGCGTGTATCCAGATTCTGGCTACAAGAGTCTGGCTTGGAATTTTGACTTGCGGGTCTGAGTCGGAGACGCTCGCTAAGCCATCTTGTAGTTTCTTTTCAAGACCGTGGGCTTGGTTATGCAGTTCCTCTGCAGATCCGGAATACTGATTCGAGTGCTTCCATGATTCTAGTGTAGAAATCTCGCTAATGGTGATTAGAACCCAACTAGGGCATCCAACATAGTCCTCCATCTGGAGTATAATCGTCTTCTCATCCTGACCAGAATGACCATCCGCTATAAAGTCTTGGTAACAGTGACCAAGCTGGGGAGCTGACCCCAGAGAGATGCTGGATATGATATCCGCAAATATGAGAAAGGCGGAGAAGAATTGGAACGCGGCTTGGTCAGCGGTCCACAAGGAAAAGCCGAGCTTGATTCCCTCGAACATGGACCTTTCTTGCTGCATGGCTATCAACACGGACCCTAAATCATGTCTGCCGTTTTTCATGCCGTGATGTGCAAGTATGTCATTGAATAATGCCACAGCGGCGGTTAGGTGCATCTTCCAGTCAGAGCCTTTGGCGAGGGTTGTCTCAAAGATTAGGAGTTGAACAACAGCACCCAAAAGATGCGTCTGATGAAAAACATCTACTTTGGCCGGTGGTGATGAACTCAGGCTGTTCATGTCCTGCCTGATGATTTGCATGGACGAGTCCATGTGCATGGCCATGGTGTCCCACACATACTGCTCGCAGGGCGTGCGTAGCGTGTGACTTGCATCTTTGGCTAGACTGAGGGCCCAGTAGTACGCACCCGTGCTGATTGCGGTGTGACGGATGGCTTTTTGGCCTTTGAGGAGTGCCAGGAGCCAGCTACGTCCACCACTCAGGCTAGAGGGCTGGTACCATGGGAACAGGGAGGGGAAGACTGTATCCAAGTACAGCGCCAGGAGAAAGTCGTCTACCTCTTCCTGGGTGGAGACATGTACTGGCTTGGGCGGGCTGTCTGGCTTGGAGTTGGCGGGAGCAGTAGAGGATTGTCCTGATGAGGATTGTCCTGATGAGGATTGTCCAAGCGGTAGAACCTGGACACCAAAGCTCTTGTCCCGGCGAGATGAAGAACCTTCCCTCACTTGAGCCCTCACGACCTTTGTCATCTCAGACTGTCTCCGACCGCCATCCATCCAGTCAGGTCTCACGGCGCTGTAGTGGCAGTCAATGTCGAGATTGGCGCAGCTCTCGCAGATGGGCCGGGCGCGGTCACATTTCTTTCTCCGCAGCCGGCACGTCCAGCAGGCCGGGGACGACATGGTAAAGCTGGATACTTGACAATGAGTTAATGAGGTAGAGATGATAAATGAAGATGATGAAAGGAGGTGTCTGATGCAGGACGCGCGCTGGCCGAGAAGGGTAAAGCGCTTCTTTGATCGGCGGGGGCCAGTCAGCACAGGGCGGCTTAAGTTGTTCACTTGGGTGCACCTAGAGCAGACGGCGGTTTGTGATTGTCTGACTTGCCAGCGTGCAAATTAACTACATGAGAAATGTGGGTTTAATATATCGAGTTCATTTGGGAGCTGACGCTTTGGGGTCGGTTGCGGTGGCCGGGTTATCCCAGTCTCAGTCTCACTTCAACTTCATACATAAATGACTCCTCCCTCTCATATTTCAATATCAACAATGACCAGACCCTGACACCTTTATCTCTTCAATCAGCACTCACGGATCATTCAACCACACCGTCAGACATCATGCTTTTGCAAATAATCCGCTTCGTCTTGCCCTCTTCCATGACAATTTCATGTCCCGCCTTCTCGAGCCTCCGACGGGATGTGGCCACGGCTGGAGCTACTGCTCAATACTTTGGATACTCAGTGCAGACCAGAGTCGCTCCTCTTCCCAAGCCAAGACATGAGATATCTTGGATAATACGTATGCCTGTTATTCCACCGTGGGTTTGTTGTTATTGACGCAGAGTTGGCAGAATGGCCGGACGACTCAGACCTGTCTCAGAGACCTCAGATTATGGATCAGTTGAACGAATTGTCACAAGATGGCGCCGTGGATCTGCTGGCCGACTTGGAAGACAGAGACTCCAGGGATCTGCTGAAGGGGTTGCAAGCACCCGTCTGTGAAGTGGTAGGTCTCTACTGTTCTTTCATCAGGTACTCATGCTCACATCACATAGGTGACGATGGAGATGAAGCAGAATGCGCCCTTCAAGGACGCCGCGTTCCGTACTTCAATGCACAAGACATACACAGATTGCTACAGAATGCAAGGCTTTGTAGGCGGTGACTGGGGCTATGCGGTGAATACCAATCGTACAGGGGGCGAGAGTGTCACATCAAAACGGCTCGACAGCCAGCAACGGAGGCTTGCAATCTACCTTCTCGGGTGGGAGAGTATCGAGGGTGGTCTCTTTGAATATTGGCCTTGGGGGTTGCTGACATGTGACAGCTTCATGAGGACGCGAGCAAGACGGAGGTATTTGCTGAGGAGATGGACAAACTTGGGCCGTGGATTGATGCTGGAAGCGGTGCATGGTATGCAACCCTGACCAAGCATGAATGAACGAGGGCCATTCAGTCTGCAGAAATGACATTTCTTTGTCATAGATCCACTAAGAGGTTTTAATGGCCACTAGGTTAGCTTAACGTCAACATAGGTCAACGATTTCAATCGAGATTTACCCACCTCACCACTGCCGCGCTCTCCGCCCCGATTTCCCCATGGACTGCGCTGCCCACCAACCCCAGCTATTGCTTTCTCTCATGCAATAGACCTTCCATGCTAGTTCTGTGCCGAGAAATTCCGCCGCATTGTTCAAAGTGGGCTCGAGTTTCAGAATCTATGCCCCTCAAGAGTCATGATGATCCACCGGCACGAGTGCCACCACAAGTGGCATCGAGCCCAACATCAAAACAAGGGCAGAAAGCTGGGGCTCTTGGCCAGCGATGGATCTACCTTGGCCGCCGTCGACGATGGATCTAGCGCCACGATAGTCAGGAACAATGAGGGCCGGCCTGCCGAGAGTCTCCACGACGAAGCGGGCCACGAAGTTGATGACTGGCGTTTTGCAAGCCCAACATTGAGAATCAGCGAGCTAGGGGAGGACGGGCAACTCGCCTATTGAAGACTCGCACGTTTCATTGGCTGGGAAAGTTGTTGCCTGTACTAGTTCTGCAAGAAATTCCGAGTCCCTCATGCGTCCGAGGTAGGTGGGCGATTGTGTTGCGCAGAGTGTTGTTATGGTATTGGCGGGCCAGTTGAAGAAGGGATGATGGTGATTCATCTGTGCCCAAGTGGTCCACGCAACACGCCATTTCACGCCTCACCATGGCAAAACTCGCCTCTAGAGACGTGTAACGGTGGATGATCTGATTGCCGAGAGCCAATTGGAGCGGCGGCGGCGGCCAGTAACGTTGGGCCCATTGGATATTGAGGCCTCCCTCTTGTGCAGGTCCACAATTGGCCGTTCCTCGGCACTGTTTTTGGAACCAACCGGCATTTGTAAAAGCAAATTCGACAACTCGGGGCCACAGATTGTGAAATTCTTTTCAGTTGCTGCCTTTGTGATCCCGGTACACAAGACCCGGTCACCAGTTGAGGGGTACATGATTGGGTTGCATGCATGGCCAGCACTGAGGCCTTATGGTCGCATGCCATTTGCCCCAAAGCCGCACTGCTAGTGCTGCAAACTTGTCCGTTTGCAGGACGGACCCCGGCATATATCATGCCAAATTTGAACGAGTCGACATGCATCAGGCTGCAGGGCTTTGCTTTTGGTCAACGGGACCCGATATATATGGCATGTTGGCTTGACATGTCTGCGCTGCGAACCTCTTTTTTGGGTCGTGTACATCAGTAGACGCTTGTGAGAACTGACACTTGGCCACCCTGGGTCTCATGTATAAACCACCACGGGTATGAGTCTTACTCCGCACCGAGATGTTAGGCGAGATAAGGCATTTGGCGAGTATAAAGATGGGCGATTTCCATTGTTTTGGCTTTTTGTTGAAACAATTCAACTCTAAAACTGCTTTAATTACTAATACCTAATCGCAAACTCCCTCTTTTCAACATTACAATCACTACTTTTCAAGAACATCACCAACCACAGTCACAATGAAGCAGAAGGGCCGAACCAGCGACCACATCCATTTCCCTCGCCATTCCGCACGCATTTCCCGCCGCTTCGACAATGCTAACGGAGACCTCCTTGGTCGAGCCGTGGTCATCTCCATCATCAATTACCTCGCCGACGTCGCCGATGCCGCCGAGGAAGTCAGACTACCCAAGGGACACAGAGACCGGGCGAGGTTGGAGAACGAGAGGAGAAAGATGTGCGAGTCGGTTGTCCGGGGTGCAAACGACCTAACAGCCCTGTTCAACTCTGTCAAGGGAGAGCGAAAGTATACCGATCCAGCCCGTATGTTTTGTTTACCTGCGCTATCATGAGAACCCTTGCTAACCCCACAATCTAGCCAAGAACCTGCCGCTCTACCGCAACGAGCTGCGCGGCCAGGTACTGTACCCGCTTCAAAGAGCGGATGCAACAAGAGTCAGCTTCGGGCGCCCGTTCTCTTTTACCCCGTACCGGGACAAACTGTCGAGCATCCTGGCGGGCGTCGAGCGAGAGATTCGTCACTGGCTCCGCGTGCCCCGCCCCAGCAGTACCAATGAGCACCGGGCATCCGGACATCGAGGACACCGGAGGCGTCGGAGCAAGAGGAGCCCGTCACCGCCGCCTCTGCGCGGTCTCTGCACCGTCATGTAGACTTTGCCGGGATCTTGGGCCCGATACGACATTTCATGAGCTTAGCGCGGGTACAACTTGATTTTGGGGCGACGGGAATAATAGGCGAGCATCTATAGATTGAGTATTAAGAGCCGGGGCGGGTCTGTGTTTTTTTTATAGCTACTGGGATGGATATCATGATAAACGATTAATTGACATCTGGGTTATTGCCCTGTTTTACGACTACTGGCTTGCGTCAGCCCGGCACTCATGACAAGGACAGCCCACAGCACACCAAGTAAATGACAGCTCTTGTTCGTATTGTTGAGTCATGCTATCCGAGACATTGATCTCCACCGCCTCGCCAGTTTTCAAACAAGAGGTTGATAGTAACTCTTGACCCCGGGAGCCCTCATTAAGCGAGTCCCCAGAGAACCCGGTTGTGACACATTCTCCAGAAAAATATGACAGGCTTAGCACTTCTTGGGAAGAGCCTTGTCGGTCGTAGCCTTTTGTGCCAACGCAACCTCGGCCTTCCGGCGGCGAACGAGCCCGGGAAGCTTCTTGCCGCTCGCGTACACCCACTTGGGCAGTTCTTGAGGGATGACTTTCTTGGGGCTCTCGCCCTTGTTGAGACGCTTGACGAGGGTCGATGACTTTGCGTTGCCGCAGCCGTTGTTGAAGGACCAGCTGATCAAGGCGCCGTACTGGTTCTTGTTGAGCGTCACCTTGCTGTTGAGCATTGCTGTGATGCACTTTTCGAATTTCTAGTTGGGAGGGCATTTGTTAGAAAGATTTCTTTGGTTAATTGTGATGTGGTTGAATACGTACGGCCATGTCATCTGCCAGCAGCTTCTTGCCGTTGGCTTGTGACAGGGGGATGGAATACTTGACGTCGGTGCACTTGGAGTTCTTGCAGAGGTGGCCATAGCCCACGGTGGGGTTTCCAGTGGGATCCTTGTCTAGAGCCCGAGTATTAGTATCATCGAACCTTGAATAGTGTTTAAGTAAGAATAAAAACTTACAGGGGCGAGCTCGGAAACCCTCAAAGCTGGCAATCAGATTCACAGCGGCCTGGTTGGACTTGGGCGCGCCACAACTCCCTCCACTGCTTCCACACTTCTTGGTGACAAAGCCACTGGAGCCAGTCTTGACATAGTAGTCGGAGACGTAACAGCCCAAAGAGATCTTGTCCCAGATGTTGTGTCCGTTGACGCTGGTTCCTGTAGTCTGGCAGGTGATGGTGACATCGGCGCCCTTGGAGAAGGACCTTACGATGTCGTAGCTGGTACCAGGCCCGGTACGGCATCTGACACCGTCGCCACTGATTTTGTAGGCGCTGGTGAGGGACGCTGCGAGAGCGGAGATGGTAACAAGCGAGAACTTCATGGTTGCTAGTGGGTAGCTCAAGTGGGAGGAGGAGATGGCGTTGACAGAGATTAACTGGATTTTTAGCGGCGTTGACTAGGACATTTTATATTCGAGAATCAATTTCTATTAAGACGCTTGTTGGAAGACGGGCATAAATTGTCCTCCAATCCGCTTTTTAGTTTGTTCAGCCCGTACGACAACCTCTCGCTCACCGACCAAGCGTCTTCAGCCCTGGAGTAGTCCAAGCATGAAACAACGCCACAAGCCCACTCTCACAGAATAAGACGGGCCAACTTCAAAACCGAAATTTAAATAATTGGCTCAAGGAAATCTGGGGGAGATCGGATGTCCTGTTTAAAGAAGGAGGGTCATCGCCCAAAGTGGGGATTGGTGTTCAAAAGACTTCGGGGATATGTCTCAATTCTGACAGCTGAAATGCAGCGTGCCTTTTATCTGCAGGACCCAACGGGCCAAACATTATTTTTAAGCTAGGCAACCTCGCCGTGCCTTGTTGGGCTGAGTCTAGACCACGTTCCTCGGCGGCAAAGAGGCCCACGATATAACCAATCCCATTGACGACTATGTGTTGAAACAGTTAGTGCACAGACATCAGCCTCGCTGTGGCGGGCATATCCTTGTGAGGGTTCATATAAAACGGCTTATTGGGTTGGGGGCGACGACTAATTTAACCATGCAGATTGCTGGCACGGGACCTGGACTTGTCGAACCACCAGGACACTCTATTGGTCACCCCATGAGCTGAAATAACCAGTTCTACTTGACAAGCTTGAATAAACTGTATGATCAAGTTCGGACCATCGGCCCCTGTTTTCCGAGTAGCTTATTTTGGTATGGGCGAGGTAGTTGCGTGCCTTGTCACATCTCGCAACCATCTTGGGCTTAGTTACTGTAGTTAAATTTAACCATCCTATGGAAGCCATGCATTAAACACCCATACGGAACTGAGCCGAGGCCTTCATACATGTGATAGACACAGCCACCAAGCTGAAAGAATAACTGTTCGTCGGACACCTATCGACACGACACCCTTGCCAACTCGACTTTGGTGGTCCTAAGAATAACGTGATGGGCTGGCGCGTGACTATTTACAACGGTGCACCTTCTAAAGTCGCAATAACGCCCTCTTCCAGGCCAATAAAATCATCCTGCCCACCCCACGTCTTCAAAGCTTTCCTAGCTTGGGCAACATCCGCAGTAGCCTGAAAGTCTCCAAGACCTTCAATGTCCTCGATAAACTTCTTGCCAGGCTGGTACTTGCGGAAGACAGCGAGGACATCGTTCCAGTTGAATCCAGGTCCCCAGGCCGGAATGCGGGCTCCCTTGATCGACGGGTCTAGGAGAGATGCAACGTGGAGGAGCGCCACATCGCGCACGTCGACAAAGCTCGCTGTAATAGAAAACCCATTAGATAACAGGTCTTGAAGATTATGTAGAAGACTTACAATTCGCGAATAAATTGGCAGCAAAAGGGTCACCGTTGTATAGTCCAAGGAGAAAAGCAGACGTGGACCCGTTTTGTTTCTTATGAAGCCGAGGGCCAAAGACGGTGCACACAATGACTGCGTTAACAGTAAACCCGGGCTTCTCCTCGTCGACAAACTTCCAAAGAGCCTTTTCGGTCTCGATTTTGCTCTGGATATACACCTCCAGAGCTCGGTCGGGGTTGTAAGGGGGAGGTGCCAGAGCAATAGCCGCGGACTCTTCGTTCCAGTTGCTTCCGTCAAAGTGGAAGCCTGGCTTGGGAGGCAGGCGTGTTGCTGCACCAATGGTTGACGTGTAGACAAATTCCTTGACTGATGGTTCGGCAGCTGCGGCTTTGGCTAGGTTCAAGAGTAAGGCGATGGTTGGTGGGATGGTGACCTGAGGATCTGGGTCTAGGTTGGTTGGCGAAGCGATATGGATCACACCAGCGACGCCTCGAACCGCGTCGCGGAACTGGTCTTTGTCATCAACGGTGTTGAGAACGACAAGTTCAAGCTGGCCACTCTTGGCGTAGGTGGGAAAGACGTCAGTGAGGACCCATTGAGATCTTTCCAAGTCCCGCACGGTACCGCGGACTTTGTACCCGCGCTCAAGGAGCTGCTTAACGACTTGGGCAGCGATGTACCCGTTGGCACCGGTCACAAGGACCAGAGAACCAGGTGAAAGAGTAGGCTTGGGAGACATTTTGTAATAAGCCGAACGAATAAGTTCTGATAGTGGATAGATACATGTCTGGATTGTGTTGCGAACATTCTCTTTAATACTCTGTAGGATTTCACGCCTTGGACGACTACCGAAACTTCGAAGGTTCCGCGGGACGATTATCAAGCTGAAAATGAAAAGCTTACAAAACCCGGACGAATTTGATCTTTTAAGAGGTAGAGGGTTGGAAATGCATTTTCACCATCGTGTGGAGTCGGGTTGTGCTGATTGGCTTACTCGGCCTTGTGGGCAAGAATGTGCGATATTGGTGTTTTGCTCACCGTGCTAATAGCTTACGGTGTAACTTTGGGCACCTAGCTTATGATTGGTTTCTTAGAACTGTGCGGCAAGATTTGTATAAACCCGCATTATCTAAAATGGAATCTCATCTTTTCATGCTCATCATGCTGCAGCCAATGGTCTACCCTCGCGCTTAACCGCTCGCATTGCCAACCGGACTATGGCCATAGCTTCATCCGCCACGGCATATACTTGACTAAGCTCCCCAAGCAGCCCCAGGCATCCATAGAAATATTGCACGGTATCTGTTGGATCTGAAAGTGTATTGTCTTGCATATCCTTCAACATGACTACCATTGCCGGAACAATTGCTGTCACTACGACACTGGGCAGGAATGGTTTTACCTGCAGTGATTGTAGCTCTGTTACTAGCTTGCCAATGGCTTTGGCCGCGTGGGATACCTTGTACCAGCAAAGCTCCTGGCCCAAGGAGGCTTCTGTTGAAGAAGGAGGTGGCATGTCGCAGTGAGGGCGGTGTAGAGTTAAGACGGTAGTTTGGAACACCATATGTAAGAGCTTCTTGTGCGCCACAATTGCTGATTTTCCATCTGGCGGTGTCAATGGGCCTTCCATGTATTTGCAGCAGAGTGGTAGAGAAAGCTCCCACTCTATCAGCTCTTGATCGATGAGAAAGACTGTATCGAATTGCACACCAGGCTTGGGAAGCAACATCATACTGCTGCCGGTGGTTTGTTGTGCCGGAACTGAACGCCTGGGCCTGAGCTCGTAACAAGTTCTCAGCACGCGGTTCAGACATATGCACAACTTTGCTTTGGAGATGCACAAGGCTGCAAGCTCTTGCCTCACAGAGGGTTTAATGCCAGGCGGCTTTGAAGACGAGTACATGTCGAAGTCGTCCTCTTCTAGCATTCGAGTAGTGAAGTCGCCAAAGTTGATATGAGGAGCACGTCTGAGGGCCAGCGAGATTAATTGATCACGCATGAAGCATGACCACCAGATCCGTTTATACAGTTTCTGCTCGGATATAACTGCTGGTCCCGAGTCTTGGTGCAAGTATAGCCCCTCGGCGAGTGATTTGGCGAGCCCCACCCAGTGAGAGGCATCTTTCTGATCATCGATCGTCTCGTGCCAGTATGTCATGAGAAGAAGTGCCTGGATATTGGCGATGGTGTCTGATTCGTAATCAAAGTCGTAAAGAACCTTGCAGCATTGGTTAGGTTTGATCATTTTAAGAAGGGGATGCTACATACCCGCGTCCTTTTATAGTGAATCATTCGTGCCTCTCTTGGGGAGGCGTATCCTGCTTTCAATAATAGGTCCGTCTCTATGAATGGGATTGTTGCAAAGACAATAGCTTGGAAGACAAGCAAGCTGATACTTTCAGAGGGCCTTGCGAAAAGCAGATCGGTGCTAAAGCATTCCTGTAATGTATGTATGTCTAATATGGGCATGAATGGGAAGATGTAATCAGAGAACGCTTGTAGTGAAGACTTGCAGAGTTCATAGTCAGGAATGGTTAATGCCCCTTTAAGATGAAGATATGTGATATCTTCCGAGCTCATACTAGCCGGCAGGGGCTGTAGGAAGTGAGGGAGCTGGATGAAAGGATCGCTAGTAGGGCAAAGCTCTGAAGGGGCGTCGACTATCATGTCCGGACCAGAAACAATGTTTCCAAGGAGGCCTTCAGTGGTAAAGAGTAATTCCTCATCTAGCCATTCACAATCGATGATGGAGTCTGGCCAATACCCTGAAGTAAACTGGTCAGTGTCAGGTGGCCTCAAAGACGGCGAGATTCGTACAATCATCCAACATGATGTGTTGTTGTTGGTCTTCTCCCTCATGTGTCGACCCAACCTCGTTTTGTGAGTGGTCCACCAATATGCCAGGACCATGTCTAGTTTGTTCCGTTTCTTCAGTCGTTATGATGTCGTTCTGAACTTGCCTGAATGCTTCGGGGCTGCGAACTTCCTGACTCGGGCGACGTCTCCTCGACTCATGCTTCAGTCGTCGTTTGGCTTTAATCTTGCACTTTGATCGTCAGTAATTCGCCTAGCAATAGCGCTGCGGTGACGAACCTCTATTGCAAAAGAGCGACAGTTTGTGCATGGATGCTGCACGACGACATTACAGCGGACCTTTCGGGCTCGGCAGGGTAGACAAGCCAGTGCCGCCCGATCTTTGGGCGGCCGTCCCTTTAGGTCCATGACGAAAACAGATGTATAGCTGTCCATGTGATTCTGATTGAAGTTTCGCCCTTTCCTTTCGTCTTGCATACCAAGTCCATGCGTTGTTTGCCGGGTTGGCCCAATTTGACGTGTGTTGATGTTGTTCATCTGACTCCGATGACCGTACGGCCTGCATGATATACCCTCGGTGTCCCAAATTCCAGTCAGAAACGGCGATCCTGCCCCGTTCTGTGCGATAACTACGACATTATAGAGAAGATCTCAGGCAATGTCAGAAATGCTTGACAAATTCTCCGATTAGTCTGGGGATTCCTGCAATTTTGCTGCTAGCCAGGACATTGATTGGACGATGCAAACAATCCCGGGGCCCCCAACCCGGAGTCCCGGACCGAGCGGATCACTCGCTTCCGCGGAGTTTACCCCAGGTTTCCAACTCCGGAGGCCCGAACGTATGGGCCCTGCGGACCGGCTTCTCTCCTGTTGGTTTCTTCTACCTCATCAATAACTAACTGCAACCATGTCTTCCTCAAGCGAAAAGCGACGGCCATCATCTCGAAGGCCTGCAGAAAGAAAGAAGGCCCAGAACAGAGCTGCACAGAGAAGTTTCCGCGAAAAGCAGCAGGCCTACATCCAATACCTCGAGTCCGTTGCCGATACCCTCAAGACAAGCCAAGATGGCTCCAGCTCTGATGATCGATACGATCGTCTGCTCAAAATTCACATGGCCCTGCTAGAAGACCATCGGCGTCTTCATGATTCTTTTATCGTATTGCGCCAAAAGCTGACTAGTATTGGGGAAAATGCTTTGGCTACGGCTGGTGAGCGACGGCTGTTGTCTCCCACCGGATCATGGGATAACCTCAGGTTTAGAAGACGCCAGCTTCGACGCAGGACCAACAACACGTAACGAGCGAATTCATACCAGGATACCAGTATCCCATGAACTTTCTGCTCAGGTGACAAACAGTCAGGACCTGGATTATATCAGTAGAATGTTGCCGATGCAGCCTAACATTCATGAACCGGAAGAGACACACATGACCGGTCTAACGTCTCCGTTTCTTTTCAACTCGGATATGTCAAGTTTGACTCATTCCCTACAGGATCCAATTCCTCCGCCTGCTATGGGCCCTGGGGGAGACTTATACGACGGACTTACTCTGAACACTATACCTATCGTAGCATCCAAGACACTGTTCGCTGACAAGGTTGAAGCTGCTTGCAGAAAGTACATGTCTTCGACTTTGGAACCAGGATCTGATCTGGCAACAACAGTGGAGCGCCTTTCCTCGGCTGCTATTCGTCTAATTGGTGACCGCTCTGGCTTGATGGCCTTCATGTATGGCACGGTAAGTCTCCAGGCTTCATTACTAGGTCGGAGACTAAGCGGTCACTGCGTAGAACTTCTACGAGTGTCTGGAACAGGTTCTACGATGGAGACTTTGCAACACACCAGAAACACGCGCATCGGTTCTTGACATGTTCAAGCCAACGCCACTCCAGTACACGTCAACCGACCACCCCATCATCATTGACTTCATAACCTGGCCAGCAATCCGCGATCAGCTAATACTGCACAGGCAAAGCTTGGATCTGGATGCATTGTGCCGGGATCTAACGTTGCATACTGTCGTGGAAGATGCCGACAAATGTGTAGCAGTTCGGGTGTATGAGTTTATGCTGAAAGAGATGTCGAATGAAGCACCACCCCAGTCGTGTCTGGATAGCTCTGGCTGGGCCTATCTTCAACTTGACATGAATTCACCTTATCAAGCAAGCGTAGACCCTGCTGAGGATATGATATTGCACGAGTTGCAATGCCGGTTAGGGACTGCGCCATATAGCATGTCAGTGGCGCCGAACTCAGCGTGGCTCGACTTGCAATCAGCTGAGCTCGGTGGGAGAAGCCCGCTACGACGCAGTGTATACCAGCTGCAGAAGTGGAAACTCGATCCGGATTTTGCCTGGAAGTGGCCCGTCATCGATTGTTCTGGAGGCATGTTGAAGACCCATTACCTTGTAGCTCTGGTCCTAACGAGTTTGTAGTGATTTCGAGATTCAAAATCGCCCCCAGCTGCCTTTGAAAACTGGTGCGCTGTTATCGCGTGTTTTCTTCTTGAGGAATTCGAGGGCCCATGGAGACTTAGCAAACCTGCAAGGCTTTTACTGCCAAATTGAGCCTCTTCGGGCCTCTAATATACAATGCTTTGGCGGATTAGTTAAGGGAGCTTGCGTCATAGGTAGTGATTAGTTAGTTTTTGTCTCTNNAATACACAAAATGGCATTTTGAATCGGATAGGTAGTGATAGTGAAGCAAAGACGGTGACGATGGGGTGGTGCCCCCTTTTTCACTGCAAAATTAACCCCCCCCGGGGCTCTGCTATAGATCCAATGAAATACTTCAGCGTGTTAGTATAGAGATTGGTAATGGTAAAATCACCCATGCTGAGGTGATAACGTAAAACTTTTACTTTGACAGCCTGTCAGAAATCATTGGCGCAAAATTGTAGCTCGGGAAGCAAGTTGGATTGTCGCTAGGAGGCGGTTTCTGGAAATTGGGCAGAGGCCATTATGCTGAAGATGGAGGCTCACTACTTGCAAATTCCTGGCCATAATCGAAAGCAAATGTCCTTTTAGTCGTTGCCGTGTCCTTGCTTTTCCACGGATCACTGACACGAGAACGTGGCCGCTCCCATCCCCTGTTACCAGAGGTGTGGGAGTCCAAGGGTCCTGATTCGCCGTAGAGTGAAAAGGATGGGCGGCTAGTCAGAAAATCATCCGTAATACATTTCTGACTTGAGTCTGGCTGTGTCATGACATTATTGGAGCATGTTGGTGCCCCGCCCTCGCTTGTATTCGCCGGCAAGTGATCATCCTTGATATCAACAAGTCTCACATACAATGAACCAATTGGTCATCTTATTAAGACGACAGCTGCTACCCACGCATGATCAAGCTTAACCCCATAGTGACTTGAGGTGCTCCTAATACGGACAACATGGCTATCACTACTTTTGTCGAGAAATTGCAAAATGGACACTTCGGTGTCCCAACAATGACAGTTGTGGGATTAACGGTTCGTTTAAAATTACACAAAACACGGTCAGGTTTTAACCCCCCAGTCAGATTTTAGCTTACCTCGTCTTGCGCTGCTTCTACAATTACTTCTTTCACCCCTTGTCCATCTACCCAGGACCGAAACTCGCCGCAGTTTCCGAGTTGTGGTATGCTCGCCATTGGTAAGAAAGTTACATGCGTCAAACCCCTTCTTGTGAATTAATCGCAGCTAGGTTGTCAAAGCGTTGGGCATTTACGTTACTCGATGTGTCCCAAAGGTACGGGGACGTGATTCGAATCGCACCCAACGAACTCTTTTTCACATCTATCAGAGCGTTTGAAGATATATACGGACATACAAACCACCAGAAAGGAAGAAAGCCTTTTCTCAAATCCGAGTTCTATGACAACCCGGATGAAATGTCCCCGTTGGGTGCCGAGAGAGACCCCGTTAGACATAGAGAGACTCGGAAGCTGCTTGCGCACTCGTTCAGCGAGTCGGCACTTTCGCAACAAGTGCCGTATATAATGTGTCATGTGGATTTGTTTATGAAGCAGCTTGCGAAGCACGGACAAGACCCGAAAGGTGTCAACGTAGATGAGGCTCGTGGCCCTTCCTACTAAGGTAGAGACATATACTGACAGCGTACAGTGGTTCAATTGGCTAACCTTTGACATAATCGGTGACCTGGCCTTTGGAGAATCGTTTCACGCTGTGGAAGAAAGTGAGGTGCCTTCTTCATATTGCTCTCGGCTATAGCTGATCTCCTCAGTCAAATCAAATCCAGCCATCACGGCACTGATGAATGTTCTTTTCACCGGATCGGTTGTCAACATTTTTCGGCGTCTGCCAATCCTGTTGCCCTTTGCTCCGTTTATCCTTCCCATATCGCAACTCAAGAAGGAGCGTGCTATGCATCAAGAATATGCTAGAGAACTCATGCGAAGGCGAATTGCCAAAGGCAATGACCGTCCAGACTTCTTTGGTCATCTATTACAAGATGAAGCAACCCGGCCGTCTGAGGAATTCCTTAGGACGAATGCAAGCTCTCTCTTGATTGCCGGCTCCGAAACTACTGCCACTGCTCTCGTGGGTATGACTTACTTCCTCCTAGAACGACCGGAATGTCTTGCCGCTCTACAGCATGAGGTTCGATCGGCTTTCCAGACGCAGCAAGAAATCAACGAGTCGTCAACTAGAGACCTACCATACGTGAATGCGGTTGTTAAAGAAGCTTTAAGAATATTTGTACCCTTGCCTATCAACGTGCCCCGAGTCAGTCCCGGGGGGTTTGTTGACGGTCGATACATCCCGGAAGGAGTGAGTTCCCCTTGCATGAGCCTGTTCAGCAACTGTTTCTTGATCACTGAACTAATCTCTGCATCACAAAGACTATCGTTTCTTGCCACCAGTACAGTCTCGGCCATAGCCCCGAGTATTTTTCTGACCCTGAATCGTTTCACCCAGAACGCTGGCTTCAAGAGAACCACCCTTTATATAACCGACGCTATGTCAATGACAATCTTGAGGCATCAAAGCCCTTCTTGATTGGACCCCGAACATGTCTGGGGAAGAATCTAGCTTACCTTGAGATGAGAATCATTCTATCCAAGCTTATTCTCCTGTTCGACTGGGAACCTCTGCAGACTCTGGGGCCTAGGAAGGAGGTTGACTGGTATAGGGATGTGAGGGTACAGTTTCTATGGGCAAAACCTGAGCTGAGGATCAGATATGTTCCACGAATACCTCTACAGTAGGGAGCATAGGCTACATAATTACATATTCTTTTGGAATGGGACCTTGCCGTCTACTCATCTAATATGAAATGTCACACCGTATACATTCTATCTTGTATCGCACTTTACTAAGGTCATACCTATACCCAAATCATTAATCCTTACATCCTGGGGCGTCCATCGCGAGTGGTAGCAGCTGTTTATTACTCCTTTGAACGTAGTCTAAGCTTGATTTAGCTTCTTAAACATAACACAAACGTAATGGAAATCTCGGGATCTAAGCCCGGCAAATTGCACCAATCACGATTCGAGAAAAGTTGCGTTTGTCTGCTCTCTGACAAACATGAAGCATGGCGATGATTACTTAGTTCGCGTATTAGCTGTTTGATTACTTTGCGCCCTCCGAGTTCCCGGCCAACTTACACCGCAAATGTCGATTGTCTCTAGCCATTAAGGGGATGGCAGCATCGAATGCGGTAAAGAGGTTTCCTGAACGAAGCCGTTCCCTGAGACATACATTGACACCGAAAAGATGCATTTGCTGTTAGAGATTGAGAGTCAGACTTTGAAAGAAAACTTGATAAGCTCGAGTGTACTTCCACAACTCGTTGCTTCTCTTGCTCGCTTCATTCCGTGATCATGAAAAGGATTTGCATTCTCCACTTATGTGGAGAAGAGCGGATTCCGTCGGCCGAAACTCCAAATTTTTCGCAGTTGGAGAAGGCATCTCCACAGACGAGCATGAACGCGATCCCAGATGCTGGAACGACGAGATTCTTAGAGTCGACGCTCTTCCCCAGAAACATTTACGTAAAGCGTCTTTGTTATTATCTGGGGAATTCTCGGACGAGATCTTTTATCGCGTAGATCATCAGGTTTGTGAGGCGATGATGTGGGCCATAGAGCCCCAACCCGCTAATAGTTATGGAGCCGCCGTCGCGAGATGGATGGTATGATACCCACTCGTTCAGTGAAATCTTTTCTCTCCTTCTTTTATTAGTTTTTTTAATCCAGATACTCTGAAGAAGATTCAGTCTGGGTATCAATTACTCGTCTTTTGTTATTACACGAGGCGGTGGCATCTCACAATGGCTGTCGAAAAGGTTGTCGATAATGCCCCTGTCATCGAGGCCGGGAAAGGCGTGACTCAGGATCCTGCAGTCCTTGAGGATCGAGCCGGATCCCTTCAAAACGAGGGCTTCACAGGCACCGGCCAGGAATACGAGAAGGAAGACTTTCTGACACGCACTGGTCTCAATGCCCGGTCTTTCCAAAAGAAGCACTACGGACATGGATTGGTCGAGCTTGATCGCAAGATGAAGCCAAGACACTTGCAGATGGTAGCCATTGGAGGCTCTATTGGTGCCGGCTTCTTTGTTGGATCTGGTTCTGCTCTGGCTAAGGGTGTAAGTGACGATATCGGCTTGAATCAACTGTTTTACTGATTCTGGTAGGGACCTGCTACATTATTCCTTGATTTCTTTCTAATTGGAGTCATGGTCTTCAACGTTAGTAAGTTGCATCAGCCCATTTTGCTCCCCTTGGCCATACAATAACTGACTTTGCCGTCCCTAGCCTACGCTCTTGGTGAATTGGCCGTCATGTACCCAATCTCAGGCGGCTTCTACACTTACGCGGTGCGCTTCGTCGATCCCGCTTTCGGCTTCGCCATGGCATGGAACTACGTTCTTCAGTGGGCTGCAACTCTCCCTCTCGAGCTGACCGTCTGCGCCATTACCATCCAATACTGGGCTCCTGATATCTCCCCCGGCGTCTGGATTGCCGTCTTTCTCGCAGCTATCATCATCCTCAACGTCTTTGGCACCCTCGGTTACGCCGAAGAGGAGTTTTGGGCGGCGTGCTTCAAGCTCAGCTCCATCTGCGCCTTCATGATCATCGCCCTCGTTTTGGTCTGTGGTGGAGGCCCTTCCAGTGGCCGATACGATACCTACCAGGGATTTAAACTCTGGAATGACCCGGGAGCCTTCAAGAATGGCTTTAAAGGATTCTGTTCAGTTTTCGTGACCGCCGCGTTTTCGTTTGCTGGGACCGAACTTGTTGGTCTAGCTGCAGCCGAGTCCCAGAATCCTACGGCGTCGGTGCCTCGGGCGATCAAGCAAATCTTTTGGCGTATTTGCTTGTTTTATATCGTTGCACTTTTCTTCATTGGTCTCTTGATCGACTGCAACGACGAATCTCTTCTTTCCTCGAGTTCTTATTCTAGCACAAAGGCTTCGCCGTTTGTTCTTGTTGGAAAGTATTCTGGACTTACGGGCCTCGATCACTACATGAATGCCGTCATTTTGTCCTCGGTCTTGTCGCTCAGCATCGCTTCGGTTTATGGAGGATCGCGCACGCTTCTGGCTTTGGCTCAACAAGGATATGCCCCCAAGCTGTTCACATGGATTGATCGGGCCGGGAGACCTGTTCCCTCGGTTGTCTTTATCATCCTCTTTGGTTTGCTAGCCTTTCTGAATCTCGATGCTGCTGGTCCCGTTATCTTTGATTGGTTGCTTGCCCTATCTGGTCTTGCGATGCTTTTCACCTGGGGATCGATCTGCGTTGCTCACATCCGCTTCCGAGCTGCATGGAAATACAACGGACACACCCTCGATGAAATTCCATTCCAAGCCATCGGTGGCGTGTGGGGCTCATGGTTTGGCCTAATTTTTGTTATTGTGGTCTTGATGGCTCAGGTAAGAGAACAAAGGAACCTTCACCCAGAACATGTGAACTAATGGTACTCTCAGTTTTACACTGCCATCACCGCCCCACCTGGAGAATCAGGAATGGGCACGGTTGAGGGTTTCTTCAAGTCATACCTGGGACTGCCTATTGTGCTGGTGTGCTGGGCAGGAGGTTATCTGTGGAAGAGGACCAGCTGGCTCAGCGTTGAGCAGATTGATATCGATACGGGTCGACGTGAGCACGATTGGGAGGCTATCCGTGCCTATCGCGAGAAGCTTGCCAGCTATCCGGCCTGGAAACGATTCATTCACACCATCTTCTAGTTTCGTGGCAGCCTCAAACATGCAGTTGGATCTTGGGTCATAAAACCCTCTTAATGACTATAGACAAATAGTATAGACAGTTTCAGTTACCCATTGTTACGATCTAGGTTCATTGTCTGGTTTTCAGGTCTTAACAATAACATTGTTCATGTTCATATACGGGACGCCTGTTCTCGCAGAATTCTCCGTTTGGGGTTGCAGACCCGGCTTTGTTCTTAGCCCTCCCACGTAGCAAGGTATGTTCATTCCTGCGCACCTGAACTAATAAGATGTTCCAGAGAACAGGTGTCGTTGTGGTCGACTGGTCCTTTCATGTTCGCGAAAACCGAACAAAACAGACTATACCTCGAGTCTTCTATAAAAGCAGGATCATACTTGGGACATGATCGAATTTTTGTGAACCAGACTCAAGCTGAATCTTGCATTCACATCGAAGCAACACTTGCTACCCCAATTGTCATCGAACTAACGCTTCAAATCTTCTCTACTAACCAACTCTTCACATCAAAATGAGTGACCGCCCTGATATCGAGATGGGCGGTATGGAGAATTTCGAGACCTGTTTCAACGACTCACCATTTGATAGGTTCCCAACACTTTCGTTCGAATCAGCAAACCTTCGCAACTGGACATTTTATTTCCTCACTAACCCAACCCCCATTGACCTCCCACCGCTTGATGACGACATGTCTTTCACAGAGCGCCTTGAAGTCATGACCAAAAAGCGGATCATGCTTTCCAACATGATTGACTTCCTCAGCAACAACGTCAAACTAACCGAACTACTGAACCAGCCCAAGCTGCAGAGCCTGTATCAGAGAAAGAAGTGGGAGCTGTTGGGCAGACTTGCATGGCTGAAGCATCAGATTCTCAAGCTGAAGACCGAAGGTGAGAGAATGGATCAGATGGACGAGATGGACTGGACTACCGATGATTTAAACTTGGAGCTCGAGGAACCAGAATTCGAGGTGAGTGAAGTGGAGCAGACCGAATTAGCAGACTGGCTCTATGAAGCAGATGGTGAGGAAGAGATTGAATGAGGACCTTGGAGTTGCTCATGAATTCGTCAGCCTCACAGATAGATTAGATTCGAAGCACAAATTGAATTCGTTCCAATGAATATTTCGGTTCCAGATTAAAAGAAATGTCCTTTGGCTTTGTTAAGTAGTCTTATATCATTTCCATGGTCACTCTGGTCTTCTGCCATAGATACTATTGCCTTGGCACATTGAAGGTGTCTGCTATCTGCCTTGGATACAGAGAACTAACGTTGTGATTTCCTATATAATCTCGATCTCTTGTGCCTATCAACCATGATAGGTTGGCGGGCGGAATTGGAAGAGGATTTCGGCTAGATAACTCGGAACTACTAACTTGATATGGCGAGTGGCAATGCTTGCTGATAAGCAAAAGTTCCCTGGATGAAGGATCGTAACAGGGTTGTTATAAATAGGGATTCTCCCACCTTCAGTATTTAGCCTAGTCCTCGTGACTAATCGAGCCATCCTCGAACGTCCCCGCACGAGAATGGCGCGAGGATAAAATGGCTGGTTTCTTATCAATGGTATTCTTGCGCATTGAGATCTTATAAATTGAAATTTCCAGCGATTACAATGGCGAACGAAATAGTCCTCTATGACATCCCCGACAAGAATTCTAGTCATTCTTGCTGGTCTCTGCACGTCTGGAAGAGTCAGTACCCCGAGGATAATAGTTGTGATAGGAAAGATGAAGCTAACGTTCCCAAGCCCGACTCGCTCTTAACGCCAAGGGAATCGATTATAAAACACACTGGCTTGAGTATCCAGAGATTGAACCAACGCTGAACTCCTTTGGACTTGCCCCTCAGGAGGGTCAGTTCAAGCCTTACACCGTCCCGGCGATCTACTTTCCCGGAGATGATGGAGGGTACTTTATGAACTCTCGTGTCATCATCGTCGAGCTTGAACGCAGGTTTCCCGCACCTGAATGGCCATCATTGCACCTTGAAGACCCTGCCGTTGACAGGTCCTACAAACTCATCGGAGGAATTGCAGAGTTTATCTGGCCTCTTGTCGTCCCAAATGTTCCTAAGAATATTCTATCCGACAAGAGCCTCGATTACTTCTATGCTACAAGGAAAGAAGAAATCGGTATGACGCTTGATGAATATGGAGCAACCGTGGATCGTGAAGAGGCATGGGAGAAGGCCCAACCCGAGTTTGATAAAGTAGTGACAGCGTTGAAGGAGAACGGCGGCCCATTCTTCCTCGGAAAGACAGGTGAGCACATTCTAATCAAAGAATGGAATAATTTTGCTGATTGCTATCTATAGCTTCGTACGCCGATTTTATTGTTGTGGGCTTTTTACAGTTCATAAAGAGAGCTATTGGACAAAAGGAGTTCAAGCGTGTCGAGGCATGGCCCGAGATCATCGCCTTGCAGAAGGTTTGTGGGAAATGGCTTCAGAGAGATAACTAAGTAATATAAAAGCAGACGTTGAGGGGAGGAAGTTGAGTTATAGTCAAGTAGCAAGAGTTCCAGTAAAACAAAAAAAGCCTCAAGCAGACATATCTATAGGGCTGAAAATATAAAACCCCTATCTCACTACAACTATAACTGTTTGGTAACTACTATTAGGTTAAGGCCTAAATACTATCATAAAGGAAGCTATAGTCTTAGCTCCGATATAATATTATTCTTTCATAAAACATACCTCAGTTTAGCCCTACTATAGTGTAAGGATTTACTAATCCATAGATGATTCCGTGTTTCCGTAAAGCCCCTATGCATAAGGTTTAGCGTAATTTGGCTGCCCTTGTCCGTTGCTCTCGGCCCAGCGAACGGCCCTTCCCCAGGGCTCAGATAAGTTTGTCCCTATCCTCATGATGGCAATCAATCCCATGATTGCAAGGAACTGCAACACGGGAACAGAAAATATTGGAGTGGTGTTGCTAACCAAGTCATCCATGTGCTTGATGTAGTCGACCGGAACAGGGCAGGCAAGTTCATCGTAGCTTTCAAGGACCACCATAGTCGTCCAAACAGAGGGGAACAAAGCGCCAGGCATCATGGTAGAAGGCCCCGTGGTTTCGGACGGGCAGCTGGCTTAGATAGAGATCGGAGGTAAACGAGATGATGAGCCACCCGGAAGTAGGCCTCAACGATGGGGTGAAGCTTGGCCACCCGATGGTAGACTTTGATGAGGGAGGCGAGATCTAAACGGGCGGTAGGCGAAGGGAGAACCGAAATAGCAGAGACCAGAAAGCAACGGTAAAAGCACTGATACGACCAGGTGAAAGACGGAGAAAAGGAAGCCAACGATCACTTACAGAACTCCACTGCTCGCGAGTTAGCAGGTACGGAGCTACGACCGTATATAGGTAGGAGCAAGCATCGCCCACAATCCAGGTAGCACTTGAGCAGCTTTCCCTCCTTCTCCTTCTCCTTCCTCTTCTTCTTCCGCTGGGAACATTCATTACTGATTTTATCGTATAACGGGCAACTGCTTCTGGGCTGCCTTCATTCTTCTTAACCTGCCGCTCCCCACGTCTCCGGTCTCTGTTAACTGGTTTAACTCTATCATAAATCGAACCAACGATGTGCCCCAGGCTTTAAATTTACAATATGTGCGTTCAACCAACTTGTATTCTAGTTTGACGATGAATCCTGGGTATTTTCGGATTGATAGAATGCCAGATCCGGTGTAGATTGGCTGCCAAGTAGGTCGATGACGGAACCGGCCGTCCGTGTCAGCTGGGCAGACGGGCCAACAGAATGAGGCGCTTGGCTCAAAGTGCAGCCTTTTGACGACGAATCAGCTTCCACAAATCATACGGGAAAAATATTGCCACGCTCCGCGGATGTGAGAAATCCCCTCATATTAAGATCGGGCTCCGCTGCTAATCAGTTCTCAATCATCATGTCAGCGCTGTTCGTCGCCAACCGCTAATCAAAGATACCGAAATGGAACCAGACGAATCATTCTCTAAAGACTTTTCGAGGCTACGAATGGTCTCAGATGGCTCTCGTGTGAGTCATCCACGAATCCGTAGAACAATTGTATTAAGCATAACGCTGATGCTATTACTTTAGGACTTTGATTATGCTTCATTGCCATTAAACCCCGAAACCGACCACATTCGCATCCTATCACTCCAAGTTAACCCTTCGTCGGTTGAAGAACATGACGTGCCCATCAAATGCTCGCTGTCCGTTGCGTCTCTAGAAGACAACCCCTCGTACTTTGCATTGTCTTATGTTTGGGGAGATCCCGTGCGATGTAGAGACATCATCGTCAATGGCCAACGAAGCACTATCACTGCGAACCTAGAGATTGCGCTACGTCGATTGTCAAGCTGGTTTCAAGAAAACCATTTCGTTGATGAAGACGGCACTGTTTCGATGTGGATCGATTCAATATGTATCAACCAAGAGACGTCACCGAAAAAAGCTCGTAAGTTAGCAAGATGGGGAACATTTTCAGCAGAGCCACCAGAGTCATTGCATGGTTGGGGGAGGCCAGCGATGATAGCGACGCCGCCATGGAGTGTCTGCGCTTCCTCGCGGGCCTTGATCCTGCTACTATCCAATTAGAGCGAGTGGAGGACCATCCTGGCCTTGCTGCTGGCCCTGCATTATGCCGCTGGTTTGAGCGCCCCTACTTCAAGAGGATATGGATACTTCAGGAATTGGTTCTCGCGAAACGTGTCAACCTAGCGTGTGGCATGGCAAGTATCGACGGAGATTCCGCTGCGCAAGCCTTTGAGGTTTTCGCAGAACTAGAAGACATTGACTCAAAGAGAGTATTGAGCAGCCCCTATCCCGAACGTAGCTGGTTGTCCCATGGAGAACCACCCGTGAGAATATTTAGGACAAGAGCCTCATTCGCCAATGACTTCGGGTTCCCCTTGGCTGAGCGACTGTTGATTTTCCGACACCAAGGTCTACAAGCTTCGGACAAGAGGGATTACATATACGGATATCTTGGCCTAGGAGTGGACGTGGAGCAGCTGGACATACAGCCAGACTATTCTCAGCCATGGCCAATTATCTTCCAGGATGTGACAGAAAAAAAGCTCGAGCCAGGCTCGTTGGAGTTCAGAGGAAAGAATAACATGCCCAATGTTCTTTCCGTAATTCTGGCATCTTGCGGGACTGAACCGCACATGGAGCTCCCAAGTTGGGTACCGGACTGGAGCTCAACGGAACGGGTTAACTCGCACCCTGTCGTGATGGAGTCATTTCTTCGGTTATACCGGGCTGCCGGTGCTTCTTGCTATTCACACTCCCCATCTTCAAGTGAGAGCTACGGGAAAACACTCCGTGTATATGGAGTTCTTCATGGTTCAATCGAGTCGATTGGGCCGCTGCAAGAGGCATGCCAAGAACGCGCCACAGGAGAGCCATGGTATAATGAATGGCTTGCGTCTGCTATGAAACTCGCTGAAGAGGTTAGTCAAGGCTACGACGACTACATTGAAGCAGTGGCCAGGACCTTGGTGTGTGACACATCTCTTGCACATGGTACGACAAGGGTCCACCCGGATCAATACAGCATACTCAAAGATGTGTTCACTGGCATAATGAAGGATCCTGAGCATCCGCCAACCCCTGTAGGCTGGCCACCATGCTATACCGAGATGATTATTCGATCGAACGAGGCAAGAGTGTTCAATACGTCTACCAAGGCACTAGGCCTGGGTCCTCTCACAATCCAAACAGGAGATGAGGTCTGGATTATAATTGGGGTATGTGTGCCCATGGTTCTCCGGAAGAATGGCAAAGGAGAGCACACCATTGTTGGACCAGCCTATGTGCATGGGATCATGGATGGAGAGCTCTTGGAGGCGACAGACGAGCGGGAGAGTATCTTACTGGTCTGAGAGATGTCATAACGGGCTGTCTCGGCGTGATTTACCGAGATAATACGGAATAAAGCAGTGATTGATAGGAAGGAGGCGATAGTACATATAGTGCGTTGTGAGCTTAGTTTGCACGAACGCGAGAAACTCTGTAGACGTTCTATGCTGCGGCTTCATTGGACAACCTCTCCAAGTGTTGACAGCTCAACGAAACGTTGCAAAAGCCAATAGCGCCCTTCATGTTCTGGACCTGTGACAGAGTCTGCTTGTAGGCATCCGTCTTGTGGAACTCTGCTTGTGCATCAACGCTGGACCAGCCAACAAACCCCATAAGAACCGATCCCACTTGGCCATCCTTGCCCCTAACGTTGAAATCCTTCTCTAAACCCCAGCCATGAGTCAGTTTTTTGACATCAGGAGAGTCTGGAAAACCCATTAGGAGTATGAGACGGAAAAGCTCCGATAATCCCGCTTGATCCTTCTCGGAGATGTCGCTAGGGAAGTAAACCAGCATGAGCTCAGTCACAGGAGACTGCAGGACATCCGAGGACGGATCCATTTTGATATGCTTGGAAATTTCTCCATGAGTGCAGATCTTGGGAATGTCTTTGACTGCCTCTGCGCCGTGCCTGACACCGTGAGTGGGTTGCTTCAGTGAAAGGTGATGCACTTACTCTTCGGCGAATTGCCGGTGTTGCTCTACCGAGTCAAAGTCAAAGAAGGCCCAGATCTTTGACGGATCGGCAGCTTCCAAGCCCCAGTAGACTCGCTGCGGACCACCTGGTTTGCTTGTGACAGTCTTCCAAGCTCCGGTGAGGATCTGCCCCTCTTCAGTCGATGGGTCCATGACGTTGAGGCCCGGCTTGACGCCCATACAGCCAACTTCGGTGACAGTCATGTTGGTGGTGGTAATTGGTAAAGTTTGAGTTTGGAATTAGTTACATATTTGAACAAGGTAGGTATGGAAAGTTTTTATATCTGTGCCCAGAGTTTGCTCAAATTTCGTTGCCTAAGATATGTGGCTGCCTAGGTAGTGGGACAGACTCTGCTTACGCGTGCGGCGTTACAGAAGTCACCCTCTCGGGAAGGTAAATGGTGAATCATGATGCCTATAGTATCGAACTCGCTCCATATTTAAATTTATCCGGATTAGTGTGTGTGTGGTGGAGATGTGTCTGTGATCTAGGCATTACGAAGCAACTTTCAGTTCTACGTAAATACCACGCCCATGCTTACAATCCTAGATATGCCGGTAATACCATCATCAAAGTCCATAATCTTGGTGGCATGAGGTGAGATAATCAAGTTAAAAAGGCTACACTATAGCCAAGGCTTATTCGTCATGCGTTTACTACTACACTATCTTCTAGTCGCTCGGCAGTGTGAAGCCATGTATTCCATTGAGAACATCAACAAAATTATATAGTTTTATGCTCTAGAACCCTAAGAAACCTATTTACCCCCCTAAAGGTTTTCATTCTCCTTCTCTAGCTTACTATTAGGAGTAATTATACCCTACCTCTCATCTAAAGTTTGTATAAGCCTGTCCTTCATGCTGGTCTAAGCCTTTCGGGCTCCTCGATCTACAGGTAATATAGCCTACATCGGATATAATTAGGACGGGGTTGGCAAGTCTGGATATACTAGAGAACTAGTAGCTCAAAACCGGAGACGACAGCACCAGCTTCAGCGCTCACCGTTGATTTATCTTCGATATTGACATGTTTGTTGCTTTGGGCTTCATACTTCGTAACCCTACCGAAACATTTTCGATCTATTACTGTTCATTTGAGCAGGCAAGGTAATAGAAGGCTTATTGCTTAACTGTTATTACCGCTGCCTTCATTACCCATTTCATTTCACTCTCTGGGATGTAAGCGGGTATCGACAGCATCTTGTCCCACGAAGCCGTCCTTGGTAATGGTATTATCGCAATATGCCATTGGATAAGTTTACTGTTATCAAATGTCTCTATTTTGGATTATCGTAGATGCGTAGAGACATATCCATCTCGTCTGGACCGCCCCAGCTCATGCTAGCACAGACAATCAATGTCTTCGTGCTTCCATTGCTACGAGATTATACCGAAGCTCGCAAGATATCGCCGGGTAGTGATATCGGCATGCCGAATTGTCACAAGTGTCAGGGACGCCTCCATCCAAATCCCCGTCATAGGATTCTCTCGCCAAGGCATGTAGCCAGTCGTGACTCGGGCTGTTCTCAGACTCGCACCTAATTCTCCGACCGTATATTAACTTAAGGCAATCGTTATTCTTGGTTGTGCCTTGGCCACAGAAGGCGATGAGCAAGCCTTTCCCAGGAGTAGCAGTAAGAGGAGAATGATATACTCGCCGCCGGGGGATATTTCGAGGATATGACTCCGCGGCAACTTTGTTGGGCAGATCATATCGAAGACACTCGCATCCTTCAGTACTGGGAAAACAAGCCATCTCAGGGAGATAACCAGGCGTATTTTGGGGTATGAGATACTTGGACCCGCTCTGGCGAATGTCGCTTACTGCATTTCGCAACTCTGAGGCAAAGAACCGCCCGTCTCGCTTGAGCACGGGACCGGTATGTGGCGTCCAGCAAATATTGAGATCGAAGAAGCCTGTATCGTAGCTAGAAAATGATAATTTGGCTGTAGGCCAGGAGCAGTCGTCTTGGGTTCTCTGTCTGTCGCACCTGGGGGTGTGGCTGGGGTGCCAACAGACTCTCATCGTCTCCCAATCTTGGTTGCCGCCTTTGCGCTCCTTTCGTCGGGCAATTTGGGCTTCGAGGTCCGCCCAGGTAACCACTTCATGATCACACAAACGCACGTATCCTTGCCTTCCAATGCAGATGCGCTGCTGTTTGACTCTCTCCGTCGCCGAAAAGACTGCCGAGGGGTGATCCAAGTTGCATGCTGAGCAGTAAAGCCAGTCCTTTGTCTTCAATACACCAATTGAGGTGAATTTGCACATTGCGGATTGGACGTTATTCTTCCTCAACTGATGCTGGCACTTGCTGCAGAGCGAATCCGTCTGAAGGCGGGCGGCGATGGATTGGGTGATGTCGGCATTTTTCTTATCTCGCATCTTTTCTCTGAGACAATGGCAGTTGCAGGCTGGTGTAGCGTTTTTCTTCCAATTGTAGCATAAGTAGTCGTCACTGTACGTAGTACATGAAAGATGGGAGCATGAATGATTCGACAAAACATGGTGCCGAAATTTCCAATCTTCAACGAGGCGGCGGAATAGATGGCAAACATGACGCAGACAGAAGAAAGAGACAGCATCATGTGTGACATTATCGAAGATCAGTAGAATGATTTCGTCTGGGAGACGGTGGATGACGCTGTACTGTTGGTTGTATGATGCCGAAGAAACAAGGGGATCCATAGTCTGCTGGAGGATATGTAGCTTGGCCTTAACTTGATCCCGCCATCCTTGATATGTTTCCAAGGATCCCACGGACTCTACAAAACTTGTTAGGGTACTTGAAACGGAGTTAGGCAGCAAAGGTACTGCGTTCTGGTCCGCGTTGTCGGTTAGATTAGTGGCGCTATCACCAGATTCCGGGAGTTGTTCTTCCTCGTTTCCTACATTCTTATGAGTAGCTGCGCACTCAATCACGCCATCAATGTATTCTATTGGCGATGTGAGCAGATCTTTGATCTCTGGTTATAGGGGGATAAAGAAAATCGAAGAGATAAACCATACCCTGTAATGGCTGTGCGGTGGTATTCTCAATCCCCGGAGGTTGCCAATTTTCCTCTTCTCGGTTCTCCAGAGTCGGGATAGCCGTAGGCTCACCTAAGCCAATTAACAATTAGTCCTTTCTGAATCCAGAGCATGGACAGGCTGTTGCATCAACCAACCGTTGCTTGGACCCCCAACCAGATACGTCAGAATCTCAATGAATTGCCGTAGCCAGACCAAAAGCTGCGCGAGAATCGATGCCATTTTTGGTACCTGAGAGTAGATAGGCTTTCCTGAGCACCCTGACAGCGTTTCTGCTGGTGTCCAAGGGCGATTTCTTTTTTAGAAGTTTCTCTATGACACGTTGCACCACGCTAACCAAAAGATAGGTGCGGTTGAAAAGTTGAGATTAATAGGAAGAATCAAAGAAGAAGGCAGCCTTTTTTACCTTATCTTGAGAAGAAGAAAAGTGGCCTTTTCAGACGCAAGGGCCTTCTTGCGTTGAAGAATCCAACAAGGTTTGTTGTTAATGCAATATTGGACTCAAGATAGTGCTGCTGTGTAAAAACTGTGTTCTTTGGTGTGGCTGCTGACGTCTCTGCCTGCGGCAGGAAAAGTCTACTTAGATAGTAATTAAATGAACATTCTTTTACATAGCCAAAGGTTGGTTATATCTATACATAAAACATAAAAATAGAAACAGGCGATTAGATACAAATGCATTGGAAGACAGCTCTCATTCAGGGCTTTCGGAGTCTCCCCCAGAACCTTCTCCCGCAGCAATCTGCCTGAAAGCATTCATGTTAGGCTTGCATGTGGTGCCAACTTCTGGAAGTTCGCCCTTTCTAAAGTAATTTTCGATGGCCTTGACGGTACAGTTGGAGCGATGGTTCATGATTCCATGCTATAACTTGTTAGCCTAATGCGTCGAGTAGTAGGTCTCAGAGATGGAAACTTACACCGTGGCCTTCGTGGACCAAAAGTCTGCTTCCCTTGAACCTCGAAGAGGCATCCCAAGCACCGCTCAAGGGCGTGATGGGGTCGAACCGGCTGTTGATGAAGAGAACAGGGAAGTTGGTGGTAATCTCGCTCCAGTTGCCCTTGGGCTTCTCAGCCGCGTCAAAAGGCCACTGAGCGCAGACCCAAACCTTGGGGCTAAACGCATCCGAGAATGAGCCCTGAGCTGACTGAGCCTGGATCAGGGAGTACATCTCCTCAGGCGACTTGGCCCTGTATGCCTGATCTCCACATGCGATGCCGTGGAACCTGTCAAGACCAATGGACCAAGTCAAATCTGCGATGGACACGTTCTCGGCGCCCGGGATATCCGGGATAGTACTGGGGTCGGTGTATGTAGTCCAGTTGCGGGCAAGCGCATCGCTTATCGTCTGTGTTACACCCGCAAAGGCGGCAGGGCTGAAGATACCATTCATGATTGATGATTTGAGGCTATAGTAGACCGTCATTGAGCCGGGAGGGAACCACCATTCTGGCTTTGTAGCTTGGATCTCTTCTGCCAACAGGATAGGGTTGTCTTGAAGGTACTCAAAAACTTCGGACAGAGCATTCATCAGGCTCTTTGGGGTAGTGTCAGACCCAGAGTAGTTTGCCAGCGGGCAGAGAGTTGGGCCAGCTTCGATGCACTGGTTGAAGTAATTGGACAGGGTTGCTTCGACGTCGCGCGTAGCGCTGAGCCACCCACCGCGATAATAGTCATCAGGTGTCAGGGTGCTGTCCATGAGCAAGCGACCAACGCGGTCAGGAAACATGGCTGCGAAGGTCTGGCCAAGGATGGTGCTGTAAGAGCGGCCCCAGAAGCGCAAGAGGCCGTCTTCCTTGAGTGCATCGACAATTGCGAGCATGTCCCTTGCGACAAAGGCAGTTCCGTAGAACGTGGCATTTTCCTTCTGGTTTTTAGCACAAGTCTCGATGTACTTGGCGGTCGTATTCCAGTTCTTCTTCAGAAGTTCATATACGTCTAATTGGTCAGGAAGGGCAGAGTAGGGATTGTTGCGTCGTGATAGGGCTCCCGAGTCCGAGCCCAAGCCCGGTGCGAGCAGCTCCGGGTTGCAGATAAAAGGAATCGTACGACCGGTGCCTCTGCGACCTTGTGAGCCTAAGATGCAGAATTTGGGAATTACATTAACTTACCGTGCATCAAACCCAATGATGTTATAATGCCCACCGAGAGTACTGGACTGTTAGCTGAGAGCTGCGACGTTGGTTGGTTGTTGACTTACTCCCTGTACAAGGGGCCCTGCTGTGCTACCTCTTCAACGCCAGAGTTTCCGGGGCCTCCAGGGTTGAAGATGACACTGCCCTCCACGGGTTCTTTCGTAGCGTTGACTTTGAGCAATTGAAGGTCAAGCTTGCCGGACTTGGGGTTCGTGTAGTCGAGGGGAACTTGGAGAGTAGCGCAATCAATGGGGACTTTAATCGCCGCCTTGACCGTGTCTGGAAACTCTAGATCGCAAGGCTTCCAATCCAGTGAGTCGACGTTTGCATCATGGCCATATGGAATCGCCTCAACAAAACTCGAGGATAGTAGGAGAAGAAGCGGGCTGATTGCGGTGTTGAGAAACATGATGGAAGTGTAGTCGTGAGGTGACTTAGCCGTCGATGTTATGAGAAGGCTAGAGTAGGGATTCGATAATCCTTTTATACAAAATGTCGAGGCATTCCCCTAGATGCTCAGCCCTCAACGTGAAGTCTTGGCAAACATGGGGAATGCGCCAGCAGCGTGGCCACCGGTCAACTCCTGCGGGGCTTGATGTCGAACGACCTTATTCAAGGTTAAACCAAGCGATATGACGCCGTAGATCTGTCTGTGCTACGAGGCTTGGACGATGCGGCTGGAGTTTAGACATTGTCTGGCGCGCCGTTGAACCATTTTGGCAACGTTCGCGATGATCGTGGAGTAGGTGGTGACATCAGATCAAGGGGCGAGCCAATGAGCTCGAGATGTCAATATGGCCTTACGCCACTGCTTTGCTGGGGTGACAGAGATACGTTACGAACTATTCCTCTTTCATGCCAGATGCGCCGCTCCATCGCTACTTTTTTACCATGAATCTACAGCAGGATCTTCACGAGGCTGTGTTGTGAGACTGGGCGCTGCTCTTCGCCGCGTTTTTGCATCAAGCTTAATTTAGAGGCCTAGTGGTAATTTTTCAGCTACCTGGAAACTATTACGTCGTCTCATTGCCGAGTATCCTGCCAATCTCCTCGGCAATAGCCAAGATGCGTTCTTCCGTCAACCTCCGCCCGATGACTTGCACAGCAACAGGTGCACCATGATATGCCTCCGGATCATCTAAATGGGCATCAGCAACAATTCTCAAACTCTGGGCGTGGAAAACCTACATTCCGCTTGAACCTTGGCATCCATGTCTGACTCTGGCTTGAAGGATTCGTTCTTGACGTCAATTGCCTTGTCGGCAAAAGTGACTGGAACCACGACACTAGTAAAGTCAAGAAGATTGATCACACTCGCATATCCATAATACTTGAACTGGTTGTGCCTGATGGTGGCCGTAGGCGTGATAGGGCCGATGATGGCATCAATCTCTTTGCCGAGCTTTGCCTCCAGCGCTCGTATGGCAGCCAGATATTCGCACTGGTATTTCCATTTCGCAAGGTTGGAGTCCCAGAGCTCGTTCATGTCTAGTTTGGGCAGAGATGGGTTGATCAGGTCAGCGAAATTCGGGATGGCCGGCTCGCCCGAAGCTTTCAAGGTTTCAAAAACGTCCTACATGTCTGTAAGCCAGAATCAGTCAACCTGGGGATGTTACATACGGTTCCTCCATCCGAGGCGTAAATCTTGTTGACCATATCGACTGCATAAGAATGCTTGTACGGTTCCCAGGTAACAACTTCGTGGCCTGCCGAGCTCAACTTGTCTCCAACGGTCTTGACGGCTCGAGTGACAGGAGGGTGAGGCAAAACCTGCGTTATTAGTCCAATACGCTTCCTCATGATGTCAGAATACCTACAACACCATCCCAAGCATAAAGACCCAGAGTCAGACCACCGGAGGAAATCTTCGTCTTGATGGCGTCTTCTTCGCTTTGTCGCCATGGCATTGGGATGACCTTTGAGTCATATTCCCATGGCTGCTCCGATAAGACCGAGGTCACAAAGAGACGTACATCTTCGACTGAGTGAGCAAGTGGACCGCACACAGAGTGGACTGTTTCTTGGCCCTCCATGCTGTTGGCCATCTTAGCGTAAGGCAGGCGACCGTGGCTTGGTCGCAGGCCGTATAGGAAGTTGAAGGCGGATGGCACTCGGATTGAGCCACCTGCGCATGTTAGTAAGATGACACCACAAGTATAACTGACGGAAGGATTTTTCCTCACCAATATCCGTCCCAACACCAATGACACTACCGCGGAAACCAACCAGGGCTCCTTCGCCGCCAGAGCTTCCTCCACAAGACCAGTTCTTGTTTCGTGGGTTCACAGTTCTGCCATTGATATTGTTGATAGTCTCACAGACCATCAAACTCTGAGGAACGCTGGTTTTGATGTAAAAGACGGCCCCGGCCTTGTACAAGAGGCTTGCAAGAACGGAATCGTCGTCGTCATACTTTCCAACCCAGGCAACGTAACCCATTGTGGTTTCAAGACCCTGGAAAATTAGCTGAGGAGTTCTACATGGGATTTCCTAGAAATATTCTTTACCTTCAGTCTCAGCTGATCCTTTAGTGAGATTGGTAACCCGTGCAAGGGCCCCACGGTCTTCTTGTTCTGGGCAAAGTAGTCGTCCAATTCCTTGGCCCTTTTGAGGGCGATTTCGGGGAAGAACTCGTGTGCACAGTTCACCTGTACCTAGGTCAACATTCTACATGATATTTATCTGGATAATTGAGGGGACTTGCCGCTTGGTGAGCAAGCGCAGCTCTCTTGCAAAAAGCAGTTGTGACAGCAACAGAAGTGAGCTCGCCCGTGGCAAGCTTGTTAACAAGCTCGGTAGCTGATGATTCTGTAATAACTAGTTCTTCAAGGGTCATAATGCCACTGTCCTTGGGGAACTGTAGCATGGACCCATCATGGTCGGGTACCTTGACGCGCCATTCCGCAGGGATGGACTCGTCGATGCGACGCTTCTTATCTTGGGCTACGGTCTCCCAAGTCATGGCGACAAGGATTAATGGCGTTGACGATGATTAATAGGAATGGCTGGTGCTCAAATGCAAGACTTTCCGACATGCACAATGATGCAGGGAAGAGAAATGCAAACCCCCTCTTGAGGCAACGGGAGCTGGTTATGTACCTATGGATGGGGGCGTGTTTGGCGTATCTTGGAGTGACTGATAAAGAGACTGATCCCCCACCAAACCCCGCACTTTTGTGTCGCATCACCCAGATTTTATCAGCTCCGCAGGACCGAACCAGCTATGTTACTCCCTTTTTATCACACAGCCGAAGTGTCTATGTCATTAATTTGTTATGTCACTCTCTAGAATCCAAAATCGAGATCCTCACTAGTTCACAAGTTATCTGTAAGTCATAATGTCGTTATGTCATAACCACAAGACCTCCTGTTTGTAGTGTTACTGAGCAATAGATAGGGGCTGGTCGTCATGAGGTGGGCATTGAAAAGATTGCAGGGGTAGGAGGCTGTTTATTCACCTCCTTGGGGACTCGATCGAAGACTACAAACGGGTCGCGCGTAGGGATCTGGTCCAGTTAAAATGCCCTAAATTGACGGTACTTCTTCTCCCACCTAGTTTCTGTGGTGATAGAAGTCGACCTAATTCTAAGCGATACATAAGAGAACATCGTAGAGCAAAAAAGTCACCTCATTTTGAATGACATTACTGTAGCGTTAGGTACCCTAATGATGACGAAGCAGAGTGAGACTGGTCTCGTGGATGTCAATTGTAGATTCTTTTGGTCGTGTGGGGTTAATTTTGCAGTGAATTGCCTAATACGTCCGGAGATTATGGCCAATAACAACCGTAGTTGAGTCTTGTAGCTTGCGGGGGCATGTTGCGGTGCCAATAGGGTATAGGCACGGTGCCTTTGGTGCCATTGAGGTACCAAGGCAAGGCACGGTACTGGCAAGGTGCCAGGCCCTAATTGCGGTGCCAGCTGGTACCAAGGTGCCTGCCTCTTGCTACCGCGACTGCCTCTTATATTAAAGAATAAGGCCATACCTTTCAATCTCGTGATGTGATTTGGCGTAGTGGTTAAAATGCTTGCAATTGTGAATCTTCTATCTGTTGTGACCTCTATAGAACCTATTTGCTTTAATCGATTGGTTGAATTAAATTGTCTTATCACAATATTATTAAAATTTATTAATACAACTAAATTAACTATTATACATATTACTCTATTATAAACTCGCAGAACTCAGACTCGAATAGTTCGCCATTCATCACCCCATGCACATAGGCGTCACCAACAATCGCCCAGTGTGAGCCCCTAGCCCTTAGGACAAGAGGCAGCTTGCCGCCTTGAAACACCACCAGCACATCTCCAGGCCTGGCTGTCCCGGGCACCATCCCGATATATCCCGAGCACGTGCGTGCCATTGTGCGGTTCCTACACGGCATCATCTTGTAAAAGGCCCTCGGGTCTGTCCAGCGGTGCGCTAAAAACAACCCGGTCTTCTCCAGTAGAAAATGGCAGATCGCCACTTTAGTGAACTGTCTGACGAGGGCATTGGTTTCGAAGCTCCTATCACACAGCAGGTACAGGCTGTAGACCATGTGGACCATGTTTACTATCGGCGATCTCGATCGCGCAAGGGGAACGCAGATGACGAAGATGACATGTTTGAACATCTTGTTGCTACCAGCAAACATCCCCCTTATCAACTCCATGATAAAGGTGAGGAAGAGCGCAGTAATTAGTGTCTCGTCAGGCCATAGGATTAGGTACCTGCCCGAGGCAAGCACCTCGTATAGCAGTACAAGGCCACCAATCAAAACTCCCGTGATGCTGTGCAGGACCGGGAAATTGAAAAGGACCCTGTTGAAACGATGCAGGTACAGCGTTCGGTCCCAGGCAACAAAAAGCTTTCGGCGCCTCTCATACGTCTCAAACGAGTATCCGCACAGCAAAGTCTGCCAGTAAGCGTCGTACACTTGCTCTCCCGTGGGGTAGATCATCCCTTGGCAATGGAAGCGCGCCACCTTTTCCCAGCTAGCCTGGACTTTTTGATGCAAGCCAAAGGCCAGGTGGGTGGCGTGCATACCGGATAACCACGAGTCCATTGGGATGGAGTCAGTATTGATCGGTCGCAGTACTTGGCCAACTTCTTCCACTGTACCGATCGTAACTCCGCTGAGTATCAGATGGCGAAACTTTTCCGAGAAGCGAACGCTCGGCCGGTCGTTTCCTCCGGCACAGTTTGAGTACATATGGCTGGCCCCCATCTCGTGACCAAGAAGTGACATCATCTGATCGCGAATAGTCCAGTCAGGAACCCAAGAAGGCAAATCTTTGTAACCCTGGTCGTAGGTTGGTGGGCGCGGGCCGCTCAGGATGTCCAACGTCCCCGAGTGCTGAAGCACAGCTACCGCCACATCGCGATAAACCTCCTTCCATGGTTTCCCATAGTCAATCTTTAGTTTCAACTCGGCCCAGTCTGATGCCAACCCTGCAAGAGCGTATACCTTATCCACCTGGAGCGTGGTCTGCGCCCGTCGGTGGCGAAGGAGAAGCGAATGCAAAGGGCGATCCGACTTCGTTTGGTAGAGCATCTGGCTCGTGCTAATACCAGTGATATTGTCAAAGTGCTCCTGTCGAAGTAAGTTCACCCCGATGAATGAAAGGTAGCGAAAGGCTCGGTAAAAGTCGACCAAAGCCACACTGTCAGCTCCGCATCGAAGTTGCGCATCTCTTGAGACTGAGACCTCCTGGATTATCCAGCCTCTTTCAAACCAGTTTCGCTCAAGGAGATTGGAAATACCAGTCAATCGCCAATCATGACCAGGGAGCTTGTTGTAATCTCTGGTGTCGAAACCACTTCCACCATCCAAACATGAAGCAGCATCGTGCTTACGGTGGCTGGCCAGTTCATTAATCGCCTCCATAGCCTTACGAGTGATGTATTCGCCCAACCCGACCCATATGATGACTTTAGAGGCTTTAGAATAGATCTGTACCATTTTCATCACCTCTTGTTCCCGCTCCTTCATGTCGGCCTGGTTGATGCAGATAGCGTCGACCCATACGGATCGAGCTTTGTCCGCGTACCGCAGCGCGCGCAGCGCTTCAAACAAATTGTCCGTAGTTTTGAAGTTCTTTCCATTGCATTTGACTGAATTTTTCGCTTCCGAGGTGCCCCAGCAGTAAGACAGAGCCTCAAACTGGATGTCGTTCCGAAGTGTGGCACGCTTGAGTCTGCACTTGACTGGGTCGTCAGGCTTGCCCGCTAGGATTTCTAGCACGCGAAATGAGTGAGGCTCTAGTCTCCCATACATGTTGATTTCGAGCTGAGCAATGTAATATCAGCCAAGCAAAACTTTTGGAATAAATAAGTTGTGCCTATGCAAGGTGTTTGGCGAGGAGTCTTGCTTTGAGAAGTATAATTATTTCCGCACAGATTCCCGCACAGCTAAGAGTATTGTGCTAGGGCTAGGATGTATAGGCGCGGGCCTTTCATTAGTCCGTAGGATTCAAAAGGCTTGACAGGTGTAAGCAGGGCTTAACATTACCTAGTCTAGGATCAGAGTTGCAATGACTCCATCCCACCACCATTTGTCCAGCGGCAACAGCCGAACGGGTCGTGGATTCTGCTTTTATTATAGATATCATGTCCCAAGGCTGTAAAATGTTCTTGCTTTGACTTCTTCAATCACCGGAATGATCCATGCATTTCCTAAATACCAGGCGTTAGCAACTCTTGAGTCGGGGAAACAAATTCCAATAAATGGATTTCTAAGTGATAGAAAGTACGTCTGTTATACTCATTGGTGCAGTGAAAATACTAGAGCCTGGCAAGAGGCAATGCAGAAAGTCCGGAGGGGGCTAAATTTGTAGTGAAGCGTAACGATCTTGTCGCTGGCATCTTTTTTTAAAGTTGGTTGGCCGACTTTAAGATAAGGTTAAAAGCAACAACGTAAACACAGAGCATCGAGACTCACTTCGCGTTGGCTACTGCAAGGGCAAGCTGCTCCTATGATAAACAGACGCCGGCCTTCAACCTTGGAGTTTTTGAGAATTTCACTGATGTATCAACAAACACCCGGCCTCTTTGTAGGATGTGAACCCTATTGTCAGTTAGTTGCAATTCGACGACGCATGGCATTACCGAGATATCGCTCCCAGTCTGCAGTGAAATCCTACCGTAAGCGAGATGTGCTGCGGCAAATAACAAGACGTCGATAGCGTCGCAACTCGCCCAACGGGGTTCCTTACGTCCCGAGGGTCTACAAAGATGTATCTATCTATCTATTTACGTCATGCAGCCTTAGTAGGAACGAGGTTTTACGTTTACCTATCTAAGTAACATGGAAATGAACGTTTCGAAAAGAACTAGTTAGGTGAAGCTTGTGTTCGATTGCTAGACGTTGACAGCTCTAGAATCTAACAACTAGGCTGGATAGATGGCCACATCAGCGGGAGCGTCAGTCGGCGTTAATTTTGCAGTGCATATGCAAAGCTACCTCGGGTGTCATGGCCACAGAACACCCCTTCGAGTGTGCAAGAGCTTGTGCTGACTCAGAGATAGAAAATACTTGAGCCTCCAGCAGATTTACGCTACTGCACTAGTAGCGCTTATCCGCCTTCGCCGATTCCCGTTTGAGCTCACCCCACAAGCTTCGGCACAGTCAAAGCGATAGGTACCTAGGTATTGGGCAACCAAGCGAGCCCAGTCAAAAATTGACCTGGCAGTGCCAAGAAGCAGATGAGAACCTTGGGGTCGGCGGGGGTTAATTTTGCAGTGAAAGTTGGCGATGGGAGCAACGTGGAGTGGGGGGCCTCAAATTTTTGCACTCTAGCCGGGCGCATTCCCGTCTTCACAGCAATTTTAGCGCCTGTAAAGGGATTCGCGACATAGCGCAAGTCCACCGTAGCCTCTCGTCTCTTATCCTATGCCCGTTTGACATACTGCATGAACCATGAATGAATCTGTCGGAGCATCTCTTCCCGTACGCAAAAGGGTCTGCGGTGGTAAACGCGATATCCGATGCACAGCATGCGCGCTCCTGTTCTCCAAGCAAGGCCTAGAAGAGCTAAACTCTCCTGATGGTTTTCAGCATCGCACACACGACCAGGCTGAGGCTTCAATCAGAGAAGGATGCACCATGTGTGAGTTTCTCGTCGCAATTGCGTCCGAAAAATTCGGCAAAGCCTGGAAACAAGACGATCGCCTCATCTTTCGAAATGTCCGCCCGCCAAGCAGACAGCGTGGGACTGGTATCGATGTACTTCAAGGTAGCATCAAGAGTGCTAGCGAGGTCATGACAATTTGCCCATTCGCCAAACAAGGTATGACAGCACCCGCTCATGTTTTGTGTGAAGCACTAATGACTTGAATGTGCCAGGGGACCCAGCTGCAGCTTTGATTCCTCGACGACCCCTTCGTAGAGACGTCAAGAGCGACTTGGTCTTTGCCGCTGCCCGCAAGCTCATTCGCGCATGTCTCGGTGACAAACCAAGTGAGGGTCACAAGCAATGCCGATACTCGAGAGACACTGTCCTTCCAACCCGCGTGTTAGACGTTGGTGATTCGGATGACCCAGACTCTCTCATGCGCCTACAGGTCAACGATGTAGAGACACGGGGATCCTACCTAGCTTTAAGTTACTGTTGGGGGAAGCCGAAGCCAAAAGCAGAGCCCCAACCTCTTTTGCTGCGGACAAAGAGTCTCCTCGGGCTAAGATCCGAGATTAGGCTTAGCAAACTGGACCAGTCTATCCAAGACGCCATCTTCGCTACTCGCAAGCTTGGCTTTAGGTACCTCTGGATTGACGCATTATGCATCATTCAAGATAGTGCCTCGGACAAGGACCACGAGCTTAAGAGTATGGCGACCATTTACAAAAATGCCAGCGTCACGCTGGCAGCTGGCACTGCGATGAACGCGTCCGATGGATTCTTGGATAGTGTCCCCAAAAAGCCCGCAACATACCTGCCGGAATACAAGTTCAGTATTCCCATGGAGGATGACCAAGTGGGCACTGTGTATCTCTCCGCAGAGCCTTACGAGCCCGATCATCCTCTCGATAAAAGAGGCTGGACATTGCAGGAGTACATGTTGTCGTCACGAATGCTGATATTCTCAGATTACGAGCTTCTTTGGCAGTGCAAGGAAGTTGAGCTCCAGAGCGTGACTGGCAATGCCCGGGGCTTGGAGTATCAACAACCACTTGAGTCTTTGCCTTGGACCGTCTTTGATGAAGAAGCTGAACCATTCTACGGAGCCGATGACTGGGACAAGTTTTATCTCTGGCAAACTATTGTCCGCCAGTATACAGAGAGGGAGCTGAGATTTCCGGAGGATCGACTACGAGCGATTATGGGTGTTTCAACGGAACTGGAAGTCTTGTGGCGGGATACACTCATTTACGGTCATTGGAAGAGGTGGTTCATTCCTTTGTTAGCTTGGTACAAACCCGAAGTCGCCAAGGTCAAGAGGCGGCATCTAAGACGAGCGCCAAGCTGGTCTTGGGCCTCGGTTGATGGCGAAGTCCATTATGAGGGTCGCTTAGAGGTTCAAGACGCAAAGATCAATACTCTAACTGTAGCGGATGTGGTTCTCTGTTGTCGAATGCTCCAGGAAGATGATATCGACGAAGACAAAGCGGCAAGCGCTATTGAGAGGCCAGACTTTGCTATGAAGGCGGTGACGAGGGAGATTGGTGATAAGGACTGCCAATATCTTCTTCTAGGTAGAACCAAGGAGGACGAAAACATGGAAAAGGGGGTAGGATTGCTGGTGCTTCAGATGGAGAACAATCGCTATCGAAGAATTGGACTCGTGGTATTCATGGATATGTCGATTTGGGAGGGTGTTCCATATAGAAATGTTCGATTGGAACCGAAGGCGCAAGAGAAACAGCAGCCTACTATACTATAGCTACGATGGGTAATTTACTGAACTGAAATACAGACATGTATAACTTTCACACTATGCATTCCTCTCTCTACATGAGTTCTTTTCATGTCGCCGACAATCATTCACCCTCGCAAACGCCTTCCCACATGCCGAACATGCATACGGCCGATCCCCAAAATGACTCCTTTCATGCCCCTTGAGATTGATCTTCCTCGTAAAAGTCTTGTTGCAAAGGCGACAGGTAAACCGCCCCGACTCCTGCCGCCGACTCAACGCCTCAAAATTTGAAGGTCCCTCGCTGAGTTCAGGATGGTAGATGCGCACGTGTCGGTCCTTGTCCTTATTTGTTGAGAACCCTATAGGTGCAGAGTTGCAGAGGACCGGACATTTGAATGGCCGATCGTGGCGGTTGTCGTGGGTGTCTCGAGCTTTCTTGTTATCGTAGCCGACGTGGAAGAATCGACAGAGGGTGCGGTTGCATTTAAAGAGATTGGGGCCGTAGTAGTGTTGGATCTGGTCTTCTATGCAGAATTCCGGGTCATCATCTGCGGACAAAGCAGGATCTGTGGGGGAGAACTCCTCCAGGACGTTGCGATTGTCGCGGAGGGCGTTGTCAATTTGTTCGATGCCAACCTTATTTCTGTCTTCCTCGTTGCCCTTCTGATGCGTGTAGATGTGGTTCCAGAGAAACGTCAAGTTCTCGAAGAAAGGGAGACCTTCAAAATTGTTCAGATGGCCTCTTTCGAGATCTTCACGTATGTCTTGCTGCATGTCTTCTCGGTGGGTGTTGATGAAGAGTTCCAACGCAGTGGTAAGTTCAGTCTTGATCTCAGAGTGCAGGTCAGCCACAAAGATATCACTGCATTCTCTGATGACGGTATCTATGTGGGTATGCCACTTTGAACAGGCATAATCTTGAAACGAGAACCATCCCTGTTGTGCATGCTTCCGGCGATCGGCCGAAGAGTAGTCTTTGGTGAAACATGGCAGGGACAGGTATCTCAAGCACAGGCTCGTGAGCTGGCATTGAACCACCTTCTCGCTTATGTGCTTGTTCTGGACAATGTACCTAAAGAGTTCATATTTAGTTAGTCTGAAGATTACTAGAGAACGGGAGACAATTAGCTCACCTCCGCGCTGTTGCGTGGATCAAACGGATGTGGCCGCCCTCCAGGACATGGACTAGTGATCCTAGATACTTTTCCATGTCTTGCCTTAGCATGCTATTGTCAAAGTCGATTTTGGGCACTTCAGGGTCAAAAGATAGGATTGCTTGTATCTCATGCCACTTGAGAGTTCGCTCAGCACAGACAAGCCAGCCCAACAGCTGTTTCGACTTCTGCCACATAGCCTCGCCACCCTGACCGTCCAGGATCTTCCTTTTCAAAGAACCAAGCAGCTTCTCATATCTATGACGATTAGTGGCAGTCCCCTATTCTCTATCAAACGACTTACATCTTTTCAAGGTCCTTGGGTAGAATCTCTTCCTTGATCTTCCTAAGAAGATCACCCTTTGTTTGCTGCTGGAGAAGATACTCAATAGCGAGATGCGCGTAGAGAAAGGAGTCTAGTTGAATATGTCAGCGAAAACATCCAGGCCCATTGCATTCCACATACCTTCACTCTGTTGGCAGATCATAGCCTCAATTTGGTCCTTGTCCTCGTCTTTCAGGTTGAAGTGAGCATTGTTGTCCGACCCCGAAAACTCTGGGATCCTCTTTTTTACAAACTCTCTGATGTCGGCCGCGTTGTCCGTGGGTTTGAGAAGGATACTCGCGTCATCCGCTGGCAAAAGTTTCTTCAGCTCTGGTGTATGTTGGCTGACAAACATGACTCTCAGCTGTCCCTGGTTGACCTTGTCGCACTTTTCCACAACTTCCATAAAGAACTTGGCCGTCTGGCGCGTCTCCTTGAGTTCGCACTCGTCTAGTCCATCTATGATGATGTACTGTCTCGGGGTGTATTCGACAAAAGCTTCAATGAGTGCCTGTGTCAGTTCTGCGTTGGCGAGATTGTCGCCTCCTCCTTGTGACATCTTGTCTTCGCAGAAAGGATGCATGTAGTCGTCTGCTTGTACCATTTGATGAAGAATTCCCTTGAGAATCTCGAGATGCGTCCGATGCTCGTTGTCATCTTCTTGGCAGTAGAAAAAGTACGTCTTGCTCTCTGGGGGTACCACGAAACCCTTCTTCTCAGTTTTGAGAGATTCTAGCTCGTCAACAACCAGAGATGCTAGGATCGTCTTTCCTGTGAGATGGTTAGTACTACCTAGTATTTGAACGCATTTTTGATGAGCCTTACCGAACCCCCTGTTCCCGTGGAGCCAGACAGCTGACTCTGGCAGCTCCTTGCCCTCTTCTCCCATCCAATCGGAAACCTCACTATAGCGCCGAAATAACCAGCGCCCGGTGTTGGGGCAAATTCTCATCTTGCGAAAGTCTTCATGCATTCGCTGGATCTTGGTCGAAGACGATATCCAGGACGTGATCTTGAGCTTTCGCTTTCTCTTCCGCTGCTCTTCTTGGTCCTCAAAATCCCTCCAGAGTTTCCTCAGCTCAGACCGGTAATAATCCATGTCGGCAATCGCTTCTGACCAGTCTTCGACAAATAAGCCAGAGTCCGTCCGACTATTGGTTTCCAGACCATGGGGGCTCTTGTCTATAATTTTGGCACCGTGTTTCTTGATGTATTTAGCATGTAGAGCTAAAGAATCGGATATTTGCTTGAAGGTGTTGCCGAAATCCTTCCAGATAGGCCTGTGAATGCGCTGCCACACTAGGGTACTTGGTTCAGTGCTCGAAGAAATTAATGGAGAGACAAGTATCCTTACGTTTGGAGGGCAGGGAGAAGAAAAGCTTGTAGGCCAAAGTGTGAAACCTCTGAATGTCCTTGTATGTATTCTCCAAGAACTCTTGCGCAGGTGCGCAGTCCCGGAAGAACGGCGCGTACTGAAACAAGCGCGGCAATTCGGCCCCAATAATCTCGTAGGCGTCGAGAATATTGTCAAACGCCCTTTCCGTCGGAGTGGTCAACTAGATCCAAACTATTAGTGTCCTGACATCCCTAAAAGTCGGAATGCTGTACCTTCAGAAGATGCAAGGCTGGCCCCCAAATACAGGCCATGACCTCTCGAGTCTCTGGAAACTCGAGGGCGTCAAGGGTCTTTTCGAGCTCCTTCGTGCCGTCTAGAAACATGCCAAGCCTACTCATGTTCATCAACTCTTTGGTGTCAAGTTGATGTCGTTGAATAGCAGCCAATTCTCTTTGCAGATCTTGGTATGTGGTTGACCCGAACCTCTCCTGGTCGTGAGCCGTGAGGGATTCTTTGAATCGTTCTGCATGAGCGTTTAGTTCCTGCATCGTGGCGAGTGGAATACGAAATTCCTAATTCTATGCGAAAACAATAAACTGGACAATAGCAATTGCAAACAAAGATAGCGCAATGTCAAAAGTCGACTGCAGGTGCACAGCAAAAAAAGCGAAAACAGCGCGCGCCCTCTTTGCTCACTTTTTCTGCCTCTTGAGGCGCAGCCCCTAAATGCCTTGCCAAGACCTGAAACCAGGGCTGCAGAGAGGCGCCCGAGTTTTCTGTCTGCCTTTGTACAACCCCATTTCACAACTGTGTTGCTGAGTGGCGCAGCCTGATTCTTGAACTGACGAACCATAGGCCAGGATAGTTGAGGGCGAACCATATCTGACTGGCAACTGGCTGCCTCGCCACCTCAGCGAGTTTCAATGCATGCACGACTGTGAGACCCGATTTGACGCTGCGCGCCACATGATATAGCGGTGGGCTGTTAGGCGGCCTCAGCTCAGCCTGGTTGTAAAATTTCTTTTTGGGGGGGTTGAACACGGCCCGTTGATCGCGGACTTGGTGATTTCTCGTCAGCTCATCTTCATCGGCTTCAATGGCAACTGAAATCGCCAACGGCGTCAATCATGTCCAATTCTCTGAAACGGCTCCTCAATCCCGTAGATGAGGATGATGATGCTCCAAGCGACCCGATTTTCCCCACCATCAACTACGACAATGCGCCAGCCTACAACGGAAACCTGACCGACTGGGGCGGATACTACAATGTAGACTACAATGTAGACTACAACGCAGGCTACAATGAAAACTACAATGGAGAGTTGCCCAGAGTGAGCGAGCAGCTTGGAGTTGGACTTGTGGACCAATTCAGGTAATTAATGTCCTCCCAGGCGGTATTCTCTCATGAGCTAAACAGAGTAGCGAGGTCCCTATAATACCGGGAATAGAAGGGTTTGTTCCTACCTTACACCATCTCAACTTTGATGACGTGGAGGGTATCGACCCGCAAGAAATGGTCAATATGACTTTGGGTAACGAGGTCAACGAAGTCAACGACTGGACCGATCCGACCTTAAACGAGGTCCCGGATACTCAAGTGCCATTAGCCATCTCTTATGTCACTCCTTCGTCCTCGGATCCATCCACCAACTCGTCGCATGAAGGATCGCAAACGCCTTCTGCCGGCGCCATCTCCAGCCAATCGAGCGCCGAATCACCAACTCAATCAGAAGACGACGATGCCGAGGTCTGCTATGGCATGGTAAATATCAACCCCTATGTGTTATGTTGGCTGGCTTTAGGCTCACCCACATAGCTTCACAATCTCGAGGTCAAATTGATAGGCGACATGCCGTCCATTGACGAAAGGCTACGAGCGGGCGACCCGACGCAACACTTTGTCCTCAAAGAACACCAAGATCATGCCATGATTCGCTTCCCCGACGACGATAAGGAGTTTGGCTATCTTCGCTCCGCAGAGGGCAAAGCGCTCAAGCCGCTCATGACGCAACAAAGCGTAAGTCTTGAACCTCTGGCTTTAAAGCCCACTTTGCGAGACATCATCGAACGCGCCGCCCGACCAGCCGATGCAATGGTCAAGGTCGACATTAATGTCTATGGGCCGCGAAGCGAGGCGTCGAGGGTTGGTAAAACGCTCTCACAAGGCAAGCTTTGGCTGCAGCGACCGGATCATAGTAGGGATAACACCGCGTACGAAAACCCTCAATTCTTGAGGATCGAGTTTGAGGGCGGCGACATCCAACCTGTACTACCCATTGAGCAGGTTACTAATAATGGCGCGTTACGGAAGAAGACACGAGAAGAGCAGTTGAGGAAGATGGTAGAAGAGGTCTACAAGTCGGTGGACAACAGCCGTGGTTTCGACCTGGTTGACGGTGGCAGCCGAGTCACTCAACAGTTGCTCAAGTACGGTTAAACACTAGCCTTCTACGGCACGCATACTGACATGACCCAAGGCATCAGCAAGAAGCGCTGGGCTTCATGCTTGAAAGAGAATCCGGCGAGATCTCCGACAGATACAGACTCTGGCGCGAGGTAACTCTAGACGATGGCACTACGCAGTAAGTATCACACCCTTTATAGTGATATGAAAGCTAAGGCATATAGGTACCGACATAAGATTACGAAAGCAAAGAAGCGGACTAGACCTGAGGAGAAGGGAGGCGGCATCTTGGCTGATGAAATGGGAATGGGTAAATCTCTTTCCATCCTCGCCCTGGTCATGAAAACGATGGAAGACGGTGAAAAGTGGGCAAAAGAACAAAACAACGAGCACAAGGGCAAGAAGTCTGTGAAGTGGTCTCACTCAACGCTTGTCATTGTGTCGGCTGCCTGTAAGTCCTGGTGTCAAAAGCTGTTGAAGTCGTTGGCTAATGGTGAGAACAGTGCTTATTGATAACTGGATGAACGAGATAAAAAAGTAAGCCAAACTCCTTCTGCTTTCAAGAGCAAGTACTGAAATAAACAGGCACCTTCAGGAAGGTCTCAAAGTTATCAAGTATCATGGAAGCGGGAGAAAAAAGGAACTTGCGGACCTTGAAGAGTCCGATATTGTTGTGACAACCTACCACACCCTTTCAGCCGAGCACCAGGTGAACAAGGGCAAGACTTCTCCCTTGCACCAAATAGGCTGGTATCGCGTGGTTCTTGACGAAGGTATGTTTCAATATTGTAGATTTCACCGTGATATGCTAACGTCGCTATAATCAGCCCATATCATCCGTCGCCCGTCAACAACATTCTACAAAGCCTGTCACGATCTCCGAGCCAACTCCCGCTGGTGTCTCACAGGCACTCCCATCCAGAACAAGCTCGCCGACATTGGTACACTCTTCAGCTTCATTCGTGCTGAGCCTTTTGACCGGCCATCCATCTTTCGCAGGTGGATCGAAGGCGCGTTCGAACAGTCGGAGGACGAGCCTGAGCTAGTCAGAGATCGCCTGGTCACACTTCTTGAAGCTCTTTGCTTGCGACGTACCAGAGAAGTGTTACATCTACCAAGCACAAGGCAGTTTATCCGAACCCTCGAGTTCAGCCCTGAGGAGAAGGAGCAGTATGAGAAGACGCAGAAGATTCTACTGCGCAGCATCAAGCATCGCGTTGGCGAAGTCGAGAAGAGTTCCAAGTTTGGTCTATTCCAGATGAAGCTTCAGCTACGTATTCTGTGCAATCACGGCACATATCAAAAGTTGTTCTCATGGCATAGAAGAAGTCTTCTAGATGAGAAGGAAGCCCTGATGGGTGCGGCTTACGGGAGACATGGGGAGATTTCCTGTGCAGGCTGTCAACAACCCATGCCGGTTCTCGGATCAAGCTGGGCGGAGAAGATGTTTGACGATCAGTGCTCGCACATTCTATGCTCAGAGTGCATTGCAGAGTCGAGTACGTCAACCTCGGGGACATCGCAACGACGGTGCCCGGTGTGTGTGAAATGGCATCAGAACGTCGGCTCATCCGGCAGCCAAAACAAGAAGGCGTCGGTTGAGGATGATCATGAGCATTATTTCAACGCCGAAGGTCACTCTACCAAGATGAAGGCACTAGTCGAGGACGTTGCAAGAGATATTTGGAAGACCAAGAGGTACGTTACCCACTCAACAAACAGAACTAGGAGCTTAACTTATCTTCATAGCATTATCTTTTCCTGTTGGACGCGAACCCTTTACCTTGTTTCGAGGCATCTAGACAGAGCCAAGATTCCCTATCTTCAGGTTGACGGTGACTGTCCGCTACCTCAGCGACAAGCAAAGCTTGATCAATTTGCCGAGGACGACGATATGCCGGTTCTAATCATGACAACCGGTACCGGTGCATTCGGGTAAGGCAATTCAATCTCAAGCCTTACCGGCAGTTTCTGACTACTCATTAGACTAAACCTTACGTGTGCCAACCGAATTTTCATTGCCGAGTTGCAGTGGAATCCAAGCGTGGAGAACCAAGCCATTGCTCGCGCCATCCGACTTGGACAGGAGAGTGAGGTCCGTGTCATGAGATACGTGATCAAGGACACTGTTGAAGAGGTTTGTTAATTTTACCCTGGTTCAGATGTTCAATACTAATGGCAAGTAGGAAATGAGAACGCAGCAGCAGTACAAGAAGATGATAGCCGCTTTTGGGTTTGAAGAGGGGCCGGAGGTGATCGACATGGACATGCAGGAATTTTAGGCTAGCTTATGGATGTATAGAGTATACCATTTTCCTAGAAGTAAGCGATTGCAGTAATATGAAATCAATGCCGACTAGATGTTTGTGCCATTCTGTTGTTGTTGAAGCCCCGTTTGATAGTGATCTCTTATTATTACCCAACACACGGGCCATCCTTCCAACAGCCCTCGTACTTAGAGTTTACTTCTCTTTCCCTATGGAGTAATATTCGGGCACTGTCAAGATTAGTACGATCGAGAATGCTACTACGTAGTCTCACAGGAATATCTGCCGAGCTTAACTAACTACGAGTCAGCAGGTAGGGTGTCATCGTCCGATCGTTAGGGGATGACGATTCCTACAACTCAGGCCAACCGGCACGCTTAACCGCGACAATATTCTGGTTACAAGGGTCTATCAATTGAACAATAGAGTTTTTATATGTCTTGGAGATCTCAAATAGCGCTTTGTCAGTAGTAACCGTATCCAATGGCCGCCCAAATCCAGAACTCTTCCAGCACCCTTGTCTCCTTCTGGGCGTAAAGAAAGGCACCTGCGGGCGCCAATAGCCCGGCATTGTGTTGAGCCTTCGGTAAGACTCGTCAACCAGCGCCATTAGTTACACGACGGTCATAGGCAAGGCGTTCATTCTCGGCCATATCATCAGTGTATGCATACTTGAGAACACCTTGAAAAAGAAAATAAGGACTTGAGAGCGTGATTGACGGATTATTCCCAGCATGTTTCGAATTATGCGTGCTTTCATTTTCCACTCGGTGCTATGTGATACTTAATCGAAGTGAGGGAAGAGAGTCATTCAGGGGCTACACCCGGCATATGTTAGATACTCGCTAAGATATTGAGAGAACAATATGACTTCAATATGGCTTCAAGGCACATTAGCGAACTCTTTACCTTCAATGCAATAATTCGAGGACTTATTGATACGCATGTGAGGCTCTGTGGTTGCCCATAGCATATTCGGAAGGTAAACTGGTCCGAAACACATTCTTGTCGAATAACAGCTGCAGCTCAGCGCCGGCTCTTGTACCCGAGAACTTAATGCGTCCCATGCATATGCAGGAGTGCATTAGTTGGGAAAGGGTTGCTGAATTCTTGGGATTGAATATGCGGGAGGGGAGACACAAGCATGTGGTTTAAGTACCACGTGGAACGGCAAGTATTCTCCCCTATAGCCTCGGTGCGCACGAAGAAAAGCCCCCCTACCCACTAGTAGCATAAAGTTAGACAGAATGTTAGTCTGTTTACATGTTTGGCTATTATTTTGAATTTCCAAAGTGTAGGGTAGCAGACAGTCTGTTCTAATAACGATATTCCAAACACAAGCACCTACGAGGAATATAGTGCTGCGACTATTAAGGGAGTCCTAGATAAGCTCGGAAGAACTAGTGGGACTCGGCCATATGGAGACCTACAATGGAAACGTTGGATGCTGCGTATGCATGAGCTGGACCTGCAGTTGCCACTCGGCCTACCACACCCACTTCTTGTAGGCAAAGCCACCACGCATGCAACTTTCGTTTTGACATTACTATGAGCCTAGGTAAACGTATGGCCTCTCATCCATTATTCTAAATGCATGTGAGATTGTTGAGCGTGTATGAGCAGTCCAGACCGCCATCTCTCACAGCTTTTATGAGGTGTGAACACCACTGCAGCCAGGCCAGTGCACCAAGGTTTTCGGTTGTGTTTCACGGGACAAAATCCTACGGATAATTAAGATCTTACATTTGCCTCGGTCCAAATTGGAAAAACCCTCTTCCTCGACACCCTTTTGGCCATTCCGTTGAATGTTTGCCAATCCGTTGCATATGAATGGCAGCTGTGTTGGTCGACCTGGAGGCTCAACATTGACGGTTCAATACTATCAGACTGGGGTTTTTAAATAGTCGCGGCACTTTAACGTTTGGCATTTTTAAAATTAACCCGGCTCCTTAAGATCTATAATATGGGTTCGGTAACTCGTCTGCCTGCGTGTGTCTCATTTGGCCGGCTACAGGCCGACCTGCCCTCGCTTGTAATAAATCGAAATTGCAAAATGCATGATCTTGGCCCGTGTGTGATGGCGTCCCGAATTAGGCTAGCGGCTAAATGTCAAGACGCGCCCGAATCTGGCGTCAACTACTTATATCTGAATCGAAACCGCGTCGCTCTGAGCCGGCAACTCGTTTTTTCTCCTCAAAACTATGTGAATCAACCATCCGAAAGAGATTTTCTCACATGTACGAGTTCTAAAGTCGCCAGTTGCGCTGGCCCGAAGAGCGCCCTCGGGGGCTGACCAAGCTTGGCGAACCCTGCCCAGCAACCAGGATCCCAACACATTCGTCATACTAGGACCAACTGGGGATAGACTCATGCCCTTCACGCACTCTCGTCACGCTTACCCCGCGTTTCGGCTCGCCCGTCATAGACAGACCCGGGGCGGGATTCGACGCGCTCAAACCAACCCTTTTAACTCCTCTGCGCGACTGCCCTGCCCAACCAGCTCCGAGTCGACACCGTACCGGTGGCGAGTCTACTAGCGTAGGTGAGTGTCCAATTCGGCAATCGTTTTGTGCCGGAGCGGCTCCTGAGTCCTGGCAGGGGCTGATATATTTAACTGGTCGACGTCGACCCGTCAACAATTTGACACTGCAAATCCACCTCTTTCTGTCAACGAGCAAGCATTGCCCTTTGACGCGTCGAAACCCACTGTTTGACGCCATGTCGTCGTCCCCAGTGAGCGGTGCCCCGTCCAAGCGGCGGATCCGCACCGAGGCCCAGATGAGCCAGAAGCGCCTCTCTGACCGCATCAAGCACAAGGAGAACCGCCAGGAGCACAAGCAGCGCATGGAGCGCATGGAGGCCGACATTGCCCAGATCCGCAAGAACCTGGACGACGTCTCGGCCCAGCTGCGCACGCTACCTCAGCTGGGAGCCGATCTGGTGGCAGCGCAGCAGAGATCGCTGCAACGTTCGTCGGCTGTCAACCTCGTCCCCGGCCCATCGCCGACCAGCCCCGGCGAGGCGGCCTTTGGTCTGATCAACAACAACATCAACACCCCGGCTTTTCCCGTGGCACGGCCGCTGGCGCCTCTGGGGAGACCTGGCCCGGCCTGTCCGGAGCACGAGATGCCTCCAACCGCGGCTGAGGCATCGCTGTCTACCTTGTTCCCGACGCCGCCCCCTGTCGACTGTCGGTGCGGAGTCCGGCATCATTCCCAATCAGACTGTCTCGAATACTGCAGCTTCGCCATCCTCTACGAGACCCATGCCGCCTTTCCCCAGGATCCGCTCCATGCGCGATCGCTCCCCAGGAACCCGACGTTGCCGCAGCTAACGTTGCACTCGTACGGCGACAACGCCGTGACCTGCTTCCTGACCACGTTTCTGAAGGGTTTTGAGATGAAGAGCGTGGAAACTCTATTTGGCATCTACTTTTTTGCGTATCGGCTCATGAGGGTATGTTGTTCCTGAGTCTTGATATAGGCTCTGTTACTGACTTGATAGTGGCGTTTACATCCTGATCCGGCAACTCTCAGTGATGTCCCGTCCTGGCTTCTCCCGACAGAGGTACAGAACACGTATCCGCATCAAGTGAGCATCGATTACATCCCGTGGCCCGATCTGCGGGACTTTCTCTGCACACATCAACGAATCAAGTCACGGCATTCGGTCAAGATGTACCTGGAATCACTGCGGCTGAAATGGCCCCCTGGATGTCCCCTACTAGCCGTTGACAACGGCGGGCAGGTGTCTGTTAGCCCCGAGTTTGAGGCCATCGCGTGTGACCTCAACAACTGGGAGCTAGGCCCTCCTTGGCTTGACGCGTTTCCTAGACTCGTGTCACTTGTTCACCCCTGAATGCGACGTTGCGGCTGGTGCTTTTCGGCCTGTCGGTTGATGGGAAAGGGGAGGAGGATGCTGACATGCAGGTCCCGAGTTTCAACAAGGCCGAGGAGCATGTGAATTTAGACTAACCCGAGGACTTTGAAGTGTGGAGGTAACTGTACGAGTATCAAATAGCAGCCCAGCATATTAGCGTTATTCATCGACAATACCAGAATTCTTATTGCATATTACACCCATGTTCTGTCCTACCGAAACTGTCGGATCTTCGATAAGTTGATATAACCCACCCACACGTAATAAGGCCTTTGTGTGCTTACCAAGCGCCTCATAGGTCACTATTTTAGACGCTTGGATCGCACGGCAATGACGTGAGATGAGGAATCTCTTTACCGACTGGAAATGATACCTGGACCAGTTACTAGCCGGGATTAGAGACCGTACTTACACAACAGTGACCGATCTTTCATCCTATAAAGCTGTTACTCCTTGTACTTGATCCTCACCTCATCCTCCGTACGCTTTGCGTTCTTGCTCGACTTCTAGCACAGAAGTTTCAACGGTACTTCGCATGCATTACTCGCAGCGACAAAGGCCAAAGGTATATCGACCCCTACAGTGCATTTTGCTTTTCTCTGTCTAGGAGTTTTCGATAAGACTTCCGCTGTTGCCCGTGCATATCGTGAAAGCAATCTCCATCGCTCTCCTCTCAGCGTTGGCAAAATCGTTGATGGTCCACACAAGGCAGCTAGGTGTAATTGGGCAGATGCCGTGAGGAAAACACGAAAGAAGAGAACTGCTTTTTTAAATGCGACATCATCGGCTCAGACAAAGAGTGTCACATAGGCAATAATGAGGGGGAATGGAAGTAAGCCATAAAGGATTATTAAGATCGACTCGCCCAATTCGGACTTTGACCGAACGACACATCCCCCCCTGTAAATTCAGTCTTTGGCTACGGGCACGCCGGAGGGAAATCGTAACGCACATCTGAATATCTCTGTGAAGTAGCATAGCCGGGATATTCAGGACGCCCTGGAGCCTTCGATCCAGGAATGGATCCACAAACATGGGGCCAGCTGGCATCGGCCCTAAGCATGAATTTGAGTTCCCGAAGAAGCAATACATCAAGTACAGTCGGGACGAAAGGTCTTTGAGGCAACTAAGAGACGTTTATCATTTATCAAGTTTTGGGCTGACGTGGTCAGAATTGCATCACGAACCCTTACAAGTATATCTAACTAGGTAGTCCAAGCAGAGTTATTCTTACCCCCTTACACTTGAACTACAAATATGGTAGCATCCCCAATTCCGAAGATAGTACCGTCCTGCGTAGCTGCTTCTACCACGACTCGTTCCAGTAGCAGATGTCTTGTTGCCTAGCGACGTCTCGACCTAATCCCGCGCATGTCAAAAAACGTAGGACTTATCTCAACACAACCATAACTCTTAAATGACTACTATTAGGCTAATAATTAGAAGATGCTATTACAAAAGAAGCTAAAGTCTTATTTACTTTATAGACTTAGTCTTTTATAACTGTACTTAGCTTTATTATGGCATAAGGATTTATCTCATATTTATGAGTTTTCTGACGATGACTAGCTAACATCGAGTCTATCCTAGCCCGTAAATCTATATCCTGCCACTGGGGGTAGATAATCAGTCTCTTGATTAGCTCTTCCAGAACTTCCGAGGAGAGAGCTAGACGACTGGAGTCCAGTTGGCCGTTCGATGAGGTTGCCATGCCCGCTGATCTGGGGATGTTCCGAACTTCCATTGAGATGAGCTTCGTCAGCGGCAAAAAAAGTGCTCTGAGATAATGATTGAAGGGGCTGGCTCATAATGTGTTCTTTCAGTTGATCGCCTGCGGGCGCATTAAAAACGAGGCTTGATGTTCGGGACTCTTCTTCTCGGGATGAGAGAAAACAATTACCGAACGAGCCAACTGTCGACCGCCAAATCTGCACCTGGATATGACTTTATAAAGGATTATTTTGTACAAGGTTTCTACTTACAAAAGAAAAAAATCATTACACATTGTATTAAGCGAAAATGGTATTTCAGTCTAGGTGAGGCAGGTGTTAAGTTACCACATGTATTTAGCCAAGCTGTAGTTGCGATATAGCAACTATACGAAGTCAGCAACTTCATCAACAACTTTACAAGTTTTTTAGTCTTATAATAGCAAACAGCTGTCTTTCTAGATCAATTGGCCATTCAAAGATATGACTTGTTGAACTCCTTCTTTTTATATTCTTTGATGGCTCTGAGTCCTTCTTCTACCCCCTTCTTTACTGTTATGTTGGCATTTCCACTGTCAAAGTATCCCGAAGGTCTCACTCCGTCCTGTAGAGACGGCGGTCGACACTATTATCCACAATAAACAGCCTCGGAGAATCTCCTGCCCCAAGTTCGGAACGGCCAAGAATGATCCAATTAGGTTTATTATAGGGGGAGTTCAATGGACTTGACTAGATATATAGGAAAAATATTCAACAGGCTTTACTCTTCACTACCGTGCTTCTCAAGTGTTTTTGTCAATTTATTCTCTTGACTGAATAATGCCGTCCCCGTCCCTGTCATTAACCCAGGTAGCAGGCACAACCGTGGTGCCTTGTCCACGCTGATCAGTGACAGACCTGGCTGTGGTGATGCCCAAACTCAGTTGTCGACATAAAATTACAAATCATCTTTCCATCCTACACTTCAGTTAGTGACAAGATCAATCGAGATGCCAGCAAAATACCACGGACATTGTCCCTCAGAGGGGATCCATTGAGTTATACACAGTCGTCATTGCAACACCAGCACTCGCCCCAGCCGAGACCGCCGCAGCCTCCACATCCCCAGCCACCATTCCTACATCGCTCGTTGCATGGGGGAAGACCGTTATTTGGGTGACAACCTCCGTCGTGCAGCCAGGTGCGGTCAGGTGTACCATCACATAGACCGTTGACAGAGATCACCAGCCCGACTAGTGCAAAGAAGAAAGAAGACTTCATATCTGCTCTTGGGATTCAAAATAAATTGTCACAAAAGGACAAGTGTGCTACAAGCAGGAAGGATAAGAGAGTCCATGCCAAGCTTTATACCCTTTACTCTGTATGAGGAGAGGGTGTAAGGGAACCTAGATTAGCAAAAGGACCCAAGCAAATAAAGATTAAGCCTGGTTTTGTTCATGGCTGATGATGGGGTAAGAGTGCTACAGATCGCAAGGGGTGCAAAGAATGAGCGGTAGTCCGCCAACTTGCAACGGAACTTGTTAATGGCTAACAGGTAATGTTTGAGGCAAAGTACTTGTCACCCGAGTTATCTCGTCAAAGAACCGCTTGCCTATCTGTGAGGTGCGCGTAGATATTAACCTTTCCATCCACGGTGACCTGTAGTGATTTATTCTAAGTAAATCTGACTTGGAATCTTGCTCTTCGGGCCACTCAGAGGGGATAGTTTACTTGTATATACTGTCAGCTCGGGCTGTTGAAGGTTCCGTCTGACAGACTAACAAGCCATAAAAGAAGATAGATCTACAATTGTGGCGGTCGATGTCGATGCGCTAGAAGTACAGTTTCTCGTAAATGCTACGACCTGGCCAATCATACACAGGGCAGCATTACCATGTGTAGGAACTTTTTTATGCCTGCCGATCCCAGATAGCTCCAAGCATGTCCAAGTGCCACACCCGGCTAAGACGGCTTCGTTGCCCCTCAGCCATACCTGTTTTGTTCCACTACCCGGACAGATCAATGTCTTCCACATAGGTAGATACCAATAGTCGACGCCCTCGCTCATATCAAAAAACATGGGACTGATCTCAACATACCTAACTATGGTGCTCAAATGACTACTATTAGGCTAAAAACCAGAATATACTATTATAAGAGATACTAAAGCCTTAGCTACTATATGGTATGAATCTTTTATGAAATAAGGCTAAGTTTTGCTTTATTATGGCATAAGAATTATGTCGTATTCTCGTGTTTTCTGGCGATAACTAGTGGCTTGAACTCACTAAGTTCTACTTCTTTTATAGATTGGGCTTTTGTCCTTTTGATCTCCTTTCCGTAAAGGTATTGCCAAGGTAAGTCGCAGACTTTTTGGGCGTCCGGACAAGAGTCTTGTAGTCTACGTGCGTGATACCAAATCGGGGTCCATAGCCAAGCGACCATTCTACAAATGGTCAGTATTGAAGAATATGTAGAAGTATAGACAAGACGTTAGTGGGGACTTACCGTAATTATCCATAAGACTCCAGGCGTAATATCCAGCTACCTCGACGCCATCCTCATATATAGCACGAGATATAGCGTCCAGGTAGAGCCCAAAATAACGAATGCGGAACTGGTCGTCGATTGCCTCTTCTACTGTCATGTCGCTCTCGCCAGGACAAGGGCAGCCGTTCTCCGTGACAAAGATTCGCCTGCCATATCGTTTCCAAATCCAGTTTAATAACTTGCGAAACTGCTCCTCCGTCACTCGGAGCCATGAGATGCCTGACAGCGGCCCAATCTCAACACCTTCGCTGTTGTGAGACAATTCATCGATGTTACCCGCGACGTCGGCTTCAAGGGGTTGATGCGTCCCCCGATCTCGCGCATATTGCGATGTGTAGTGGTTCATGCCGTAAAATGTGTTCAATTTTGCGGTGCGCTGAAGCAAAGCCCGTTCCTCTGCCGAGAACTGCGGAAGCCGGTCGTGCAGATATGCGCGCATCGAGGCTGGATAGTCTGTTCCAAGGTAAATCGGGTCGGCCCACCAGGCGATGTAAAACTCCATCCGACGCTGAGCGGCAGCTTTGTCCTTCTCCGATGCTGCATCGTAAGGTTCGTAGAAATCTCCATTTAGTACAATGGATATCTCGCCTCCTTGTGATGTTTGGAACTCGGTCGCATATATGTCAACCGCAGCCGCGTGAGAAACAATAATGCTGTGTCCCACACGCCATGGCTCCGTGTTGGCATCGTTGCCATTTGCTATGCTATGCCCTGGGGCTAGAGCACCGCTTTGATATCCATATACGGCAATAACGTATGGTTCGTTAAAGGTAACCCACTGCTTGACTCGATCGCCAAAGCGAGAGAAGCACAGTCGCGCGTAATGCTCAAAGTCGGCTCGAAACTCGGCGGTATTGAGCATTCCACCGTATCGGTCATACAGACCTTGTGGAAGATCCCAGTGGTACAGAGAAACCGAAGGCGTGATACCCCTTGCAATTAGGGCGTCGATTAGTCGATTGTAGAATGTTATGCCATTCTCGTTGATTGGATCGTTGCGTCCGCCAAGTGGTATTAGGCGAGACCAGCTGATAGAGAAACGGTACACGTCAACTCCGTAAGACTGGAGAAGCGAAACATCATCTATATAACGATGGTAATGGTCACACGCAACGTCTCCATTCTCGCCGGCAGTTCGATTGGGTTCGAGGTGGGAGTATGTATCCCAAATGGATGGCCCTTTGCCATCAGCATCTGCGCCGCCTTCGATCTGATACGCGGCAGTAGCAGCACCCCAGACGAAGTCAGGTGGGAGAGGAAGCTCTTGAACAGTCTTCTTGTTGTGCGGTTGCTGGCTTTGCTGGCGCGCAACCGCCGATTCTTCAGCTGTGAACATGATGATGGCGGAGGGTTGGTGTAAGGGATAAAGTAGACGGTTTAACACCACCAACAGAGCTTTATTTGATTGGCAGTTCGGAATAATTAAAGCAAGCAAGAAGTTCCTATAAAACTACCCAGAGTGACCCGTCTTGGTCTAAATCCCGGAGCCAAACTTGCGTTGCAGGGGCCAGCTCAATTTTCCGCGGCATTTGAACTTTACCCCTGACCCCTCGGATAATTGCCATGCGTAAACTTTTCCGAGCCAGACTCCTCATCTTCCGCCCCGGTTTGTTCCAGTAGCATTGTACTGCGCCCGCTCAGATAGCTTGCTATTAAGCAACGCCAGAACATGCGAGTACAGTTCGCTGTACCTCCGTGCCGCGCTCATCAACGGGCTCGCGGGATTGCGTGCTATCAGTTCGAGTATTGAGGCCCCCACTAGTCGTATCTTCTCAGTGCAAGCCTCGCCATTTATTCGTATCAGGTCCAGCCCAGATGTGTGGGCTACGTAAAGCATGTCCTCTGCCACCCGTAGAGTTTCCAGAATGTACAGTGGTGAGTCTGTAAGTTGGTCTGCGTTCGCCCTCGCCTTGCCGAGAAAGTGATCGAGCAGAAAGTCGCGTGAGTCAATAGTACGATGCGCCCAGACAGCCGACAAATTGCGTAAAATCACCATCTTTAAACATTGGTACGACGCTTGGAGATTGGTCCTCTGAATCGCTATCGCTCGGGGCGGCCCAGCACCAACATATTTGTCTGCAAATACGAACTCGTTCGGGTTTGAGCCAAGACTCGGATGAAATCGTAGCATCTCTGGAAGGTCATCAAGACAGGTGCTGAAGCGCATGTATTGTTCCGTTAACGTTGCAAGTTCTGGCGAAGCGTCTGATAGAACAGGATGAGACCCGCCCTGCTGGATATGCGAGATGTCATCGGCAGTTAGCAACAGAAGAGGCTCGGCAGCGCGCCAGAGATCCTGGTTGGCATTGAACCCTGTCATTATGCTCATCTGCTGCTCCGATCCCAACGTCGTCGAAACACAGATCAAATCCTGGCTTGGGAAGTCGTCGGGATACGCAGCTGTGATGCCCTCCTTGAAAAGTGAGCTTGCCAAGCACTGCGGATGACCTCCCAAGATCGCTGCTGACTTGTCGCTCGTGTATAGCGCCCAGAAGATTCGACGGCATAATTGTCCTTCCAGAGGGTCCATTCGTTCATAGGATGCTTCATCATGCAAACGCATGGACTGCACGAGACGAACCGACTCGCCCAGAATATGCCAAGAAGCCTTGCTCTTGCCAGCGGCGTGGGCCCAGCCCGAATGGAACACCCGAATGGCTATAGATGAGTGATCTGGATACTCGATATCTTGCTCCATGTACGAGTCTAGAGTACTCTTTGACGATTTGTAGAAAGCCTCGGCGACCACTAGCGACGCTGATGTTAAATGATCCGGCACGAGTGCCAGCGTGTAGGAGCACGCTGCTGTCACAAGAGCGAACATTCTGGTGTCCCATCTCGCCCCAGAATTGTTCACCTTGTCCATCGTCTCATTGATTGTGGGCCGATGCAGTATAGGAACTATGGGATATGTATAAGTAAAATGCGAGTCGATGCACCTGCTCAGATATGCCATAGTCTCTTGCGTTACGCCGGCTTTGGAGAGCGACTTGGCCAAAGACTCCATCAGAGGGTCATGATGCCTCGTCGTGCTCGCTTGGGGGGAACAGAGTTGGCCTTGACTGAAGGGTGAACTGTAAATAGAACTATGGTGGTAGTCGAAACTCCCAGAAAGCTCCGAACGGGCTTCATCTGAGATGCTTGGAGAGTGCGCACTACGGTCGTCTTGGATCACAGCACTAAGTCGTCTTGCCAGGGGTTGAGGCGAAGCTGACTGCATTCCCGATGAATGTATCTGATCCGGCTCTGCATTGGGGACCTCAGTATTCATGACGACGTCCCTAGACGGATCGTTCTCGGCGCGAACCGAGCCGTGTGACTCTGCTGATACATCTGAAATTTTCGTGGATTTTCTTCCTCTTTTCCGGGCGACCATAGTGGTCTGACATGCTAAGCCAACGCTCTCACAATTGGAACATGATGGCTGTCTGGAATCACACTGCCAAAACTCTCATCAGCGAATACCAAACTACAGCAAGTCACCTCAACTCACTCGGATTTTTCGCCTGCGACAAGAGTCGCAGCTCTGTGTCATTCGCTGGGCGCCGATCTTGACCTGTCGTCCAGACATTTCGGTCTCAATGGGTCGGTTTGGTATTTTCGGAATAAAGGATAAATAAAGGTGAGGTTGGGTCGAGCAGGTGCCGGAAAATTGCTGGCTGTCAACAATACGCGGATAAATCTGGTATGGATCGGCTGCCGGTATTGAACTTGGCGAAGCATTAATCCGACGGCCCGACTGTTAAGCTCCCCCTGCTTGTCACGAGGCATGAGAAACGCGGAGTTCGTCCCTACAGGCGGAATCGGCAGATTAGTGCGGAATCTGGCTCGTTAGACTAGAGCAAATCGAGTTAGAGGCGAGCCAGGTAGTTGATGCTTTTTCTTCCAGGTTCAGGAGTGAAATGTGGTCTACTTGAACTTGCCTCGGTGGCAAGAGAGTTGGAACTAGAAGTATTTTGCTAAGTTTTCTAAAGTTTCTTTCCATGAAGGTGTATACGTGGGTAGTCCATAGCGATACTATAGAACTCTTATAAATTCTCTCTGAAGGTCTAAATAGACTAAGTGAATCTAAAACTTCTATTTACTTGAGCACAGACTTCACCCAGCGGGTATGTAGGTTGAGACTCTCTGTGGTTTTGTGCGATATGCTCCTGAGGTGCCGCAAGAGTGTGCCATCAACTAGATCATCAACGGCAGGGTTACGACTTGTTATCCAGTCTAGCCTGCACACTGCGCTGATGTGAAGTCTCAGTCTGGGCAAACTTCCAAGCCGGGACGCCCCTCTCAAACAGCTCATCAAGTTCCTGATATGTTCGGCCCTTGGTTTCTGGGTACAGCAAAATGACAGGTATGAGGTATACGACAGTAATACCTCCGAAGAATAGGCCAATCTTTTGGCCCCAGCCGGCATTCTGGTCTGAAAGCATAAGAGGAACCGTGTAATTCTGTTGCGGCGTTAATCTCCCTGTGGCTGTAGCGTGTGCAAAGGTTGTGAACTACTTACAAAAAGAACACCACTGGCAGACTGAATTATCGATGCAACTGCCGTGGACTTGGCGCGGAAGAGAGGACTGGAAACCTCTACAAGACTGACCCAACCTATAAGATGATTAACCAGGATGGATCAGCGAGGCAATGATCCAGACGACACCTACCGATAGGAGCGACAGAGATGGCATAGGTGAATGCCCACAGAGAGCATAGAGTGACCAGAGCTGCACCAGTAGCTGCATTGGCAGTCAAGAAGCCGAGACCACCCACGATAAAGCACAGAGCGCACATTACGACTCCGCCATAGATGACAAGGGTACGTCGGCCGGCTTTATCCACGAGGTAGAACGAGGTAATGATGCCAACTACAAGAACAAGTTGAATGATAAGGTTGCCAAGGAAGGGATCATCGAGCTTAGCAAGGGAAAAGAAGTATGTAGAATAGTTGAAGAAGAGAGGTGATCCGACAAAATTCTGCATCGTAAATGGCAGAGTGGCAATGACAGTTCTCTTTATGTTGATGCGTGTAAAGAATGCTCGCCATTCGTTGTTACCGTGGCCGTGTTGAATTCGGGTCGACTCTTCGGCCTCGTACTTGATGACTTCGTACTCGTGGTCAACGTCGTAGCCTTCGACATTGCCGATCAGTCTTTTCAAAGACTTTTTGGCGTCTTCTGGTCTGTTCTTGAGGGCGTACCATACTAGGTAAATGTTAGCAGCTGTCTCGCTTCCAGTCGTTGTTTATGGGATAAAGCTCGTACCAGGCGACTCTGGAAGGTAGAGCATCGGCATACACCAGAGACCAGCAAAGATAAACTCAGAGTAGAACATGTGGCGAAACTTCATTGGGGTTGTGTCATCGAGAATCTTCAAGCCCACGGCAAGGAACAACTGGCCAATGGCGAAGAAAAGCGAGAAGCTGCTGAGCAAGGCGCCACGGAACTGAGGCATGGCAGTTTCCGACATGTAAATCATGATGGAAGAACCGAGAAGACCGCCGGCCAGGCCACTGACTAGGCGAGAAACCAGAATCAGCTGCCAGGACTTTGCCACGCAAGCAAAGATGATGGACTTGAAGTACGGATTAGTCGAGAGCTTAACGTCCGGTAGGTATACACTCACTCCAAGGAGGAAAACCGTCAAAGCCCACATGTTGAACTTGCGTCCGTATCGATCTGCCGTAATGGGGGCGATCAATTGGACGACAATCTGCGACACAAAGTTCATGGCCTGCCAGAGAGAAACATGAGTCGACGCAAGGGCGGGCTCTCCGGTGACGGGGTCGGTAACAGTAGCGAACTGCTTGATGAAGCCTTCATTTGCAATGATACTCCCGATTACTGAAGATGCATAACCGGCATACCTGTCGAGTATCGTATGCTAATTAGTCCGGGGCTTGGGTAGAGGAACAGCATGATGATAAACTCAGCCCAGTACAGTAGGAAATACGCACATAGCACCGACAGATACCATCAAAACCGTCATATATAACCGCCAAAACTTCTTGATGCACTGCGCACGCGTCAAATGGGCAAAGGCAGACGTGATCGGAGTCATTTCGACGGGGGCTTCATCGTGGGTGACGTCGTGCTTGCCAGCATCGACACTAGCTGTTTCAGACTCTCCCATGTTGGTTGTTACTTGAAAGAAGAATAAGTAGAAGCGATCAATTGGTGTTGTCAGTTGCAGTTGCGGCGGTGGTTGCAACGATCATATCCCAGAACAGACAATGACTGGTGAGGACGTAGGAGGATGGTGGAGAAGCTAGTATTTATGTATTGGAGTGGGCAGTCATGTACGAGCGTACTCGCATTGTCCGATCAAGGCCCCAACTGATCTATTCTCAGCTAGAAGTTCATTGGAGGTTGAAAGTTTAGACTCCCCGCAAGTCGTACCGATTCCTGGGTTAGTGACATGATCCGACATCTGGGGAAAATCTGGGGATGTGTGTGATCTGTGGATCTTCGCTTTCAAGTTCCCGGATGTGGATGTGGGGGAGATTGTTTTTCTAATTTTCCGCGGAAAAAGGGACATGATTAGGTAGGGAGGTACGTACCCCTTGCCGCGTCTGCACTAACCGAGAATGAACAGCCACACCGAAACATGACAGGGGTGGCTACTTGTAGCAAACTGCCGAAGACAGAGTTCCGTATAATAACTCCTTGATTGCCAACAATTTTTAATCTTTGAAGATGCATTTTTCTCAAGTAGTCCCCATATTAGAGGTTAAAAATGCAGTGAAATTGGCCTCACATCTGGGGTTGGAATTTTGCCTCGTGATTGGCCAATCACTAACAAGAATGAACTGACATAGAGCCTCATCATCAGCCTTGTGTTTAACAGAGTTGCAGAAAGAAGGCAGGCTAAAGGAGCTCCACATTTCAAGACAGCATTGCCCAGATGCCTTGCTGGGGTAACTGAGACCTTACAGCGCCCACAGCTGCCCAATAGATCATTCTTATTGATCTATTCAATGTTAATAACGTTCTGTTTGAAGAAGCTTCAATAGATCCATGTAGTTCGCCTCCTGACACTAATCCACAGAAACCAGTCTCCCGACAAGTCGATAGACCACTGTCAAAATAATTATGTATGAGGGACCGTTGACAGAACTGCGCACGAAAGGCGCTGGAAGGTTGAGTTAACAATATACATTGAGCATGTTAAACATCGTTGCAGATTCTTGGCTCCTACCTAGGCAAACGTAACCTAAACTCACCAGTCTTTCTTTCAGGTAGCTTTTGTAAACACTACTATTTAAACACACCATCTGACAAAGGTTTAATAATAAAAGAATATCCATGTTATATCACCTATTGTTCCTTCTCGTAATAGGCCCTTGCACGCACTAACATCCTTGCACACATCTGTACACATTATTCGATGCGACAAAGGTTTAAATATTGTAAATTTTATATCAGAAGAAAAGAGTCTACAGGCTTAAATAATGCTCAACCTAATTTAACTCCCGCTACGCGCAAGCTCTCACTGGTTATTGGTGATGGTGTTAGCGCCTGACAGCAATTGAATAACATGTTGTCTGCAGGAAGATTATCTAATGGATGGCACCAAGTGAAGCCATTTGCGACGTAAAACCCAAGGTCATCTATCATCCTAGCGCCTTTGACATAGGTATCGTAGCAGCCTTATATGCTGCGTAGCTTTCTGTCTCACAATGAGAGTGGCTTTATTATATACATAACTAGAAATCTCTAACAAATGCAGTCTTACTTATCAATAAAGATATAGAAAGAGCACTTAAGACAACACTGGGCATCCTTAGGGGCCTCAGGATATTTACACTTAGAGGTGTCACGCTAGCTATAAGACTGATCTCTATAGTTATACAACCTATTTCTACTAGTTTAACCGCCGAGGAAAGGTTTATTAAGCATAGCAATATAGATAATGGGAGTTTAACACTAACACGGAAAGTGTCTAAAGTTAGACCTGAAGCCTAGTGATTTTACTATAATCAGGAT